>JAOYSI010000003.1:86777-97508 GCA_025775065.1 Hiodon alosoides | reverse complement strand
GTGAAGTACTCTCCATACTCATATCCGTTTCCGTTCCTAAGTCGTTAACCGTGATGTCCAACGTTGAGTCATCTTCCACCCCCGCTCTCGCAGACTCTGGGGGTATTTTTCTCTTTAATTTCTTAGAAGCCTTGGGCGGGTGTCTCCAACATCCTGTAAACACAGAACTGGATACTGCCGACAAGGGTAGCTAACCCTTGCCAGCCCCAATGGAGTCTCTTTCCTCCTGTCAGCTGTCTCTCCAGGCTGTCACAAGGTTCCCTTTTTGCCAGCTGCACTATTCACAGCAGTCACTATCCAGATCTTCATGATTTCCACGAGATTAGATGTTAAAACTTCATGCTGATTTGAACTCGGCTCTCGCCAAGATAACCACCAACTAAGACATAGCCTTACAGGCTATTTTATTTATATTATTATAAAATTCTCCCCCGTCTGCGCCTACATTGAGCATAGCTTATTAAACATGATTAACAATCTAGTGTATTGATAATGCCAGCCCACGACTGTAACTGTTAACCCAACAATAATTTAAGGTGTTCTACTAAAGGAAAAACTTGTAATTAAAATGAACCTTTCTGGTAAAACTTTTGTGTTCTGGTTCGAGTTCTCAGTTTTAAGTGTTGTCAAAGTTAATGTTTTGGTATTCATCTCTCTAAAGAAATCGTTTTCTATGTTTTCCAGTGTTGTCTTCAGTTTCTACTATATATTGTTCTTTTTAAATCAAAAGCCCAATGGATGTGGTACACGTAATGAAGGACCTCTATATGCCTATATGATATTTGTGTATATTTTGTTTGGTCAAACCAATTTTTTTTCTGTCTGTCTTTCTCCCCCTGGGTTTGTACCTGTGTCTGCCTTGATCCCTCCTCTTGTCCTCACCCCCTCACCCTTCATGTCTCTCTCCCCCTCCTGTGTCTCTCTCCGATCTATGCTGTCATCTCTGTATGCTGATAGATCTGTGATTCTGGAGAGAGCGCTGCCCCTGTGGCCGGGTCACAGGGCTGTATCCCAGAGCCGGCAAACAGTGGGGGTAGTGTAAATCTTAGCCCCACTTATTACCAAGCAGTGTGCGATGTGCAGGTGGAGGTATGCCAGGACGGTTGGGGGTTGTGGGCAACACGCTGTACTCTCTCATGACTGGTGATGCTGGGGGGGGGGGGCGCTGGTGGCCAGTCACACAAAAAGCAAAGCACACCCCAGGCTCAACGCAAGGAGTGAGAGTGAGTAATGGTCTCTGTTCTCAAACTCTCACAACCCACATATCACAAACCTCACACCAGTCAGCAGTAGTGCTCACTGGAAGGTCTGACATTCGTCATCACTGCAAGCTCAACTTCATTCCTTTAACTGACTATGGGATATACACTGATGAGCCAAAACATTATGACCACTCACAGGTGAAGCGAATAATGGTTATCATCTCCTAACAAGGGCACATGTCAAGGTCTGGGTAGATTAGATGGTAAGCGAACAATCAGTTCTCGTAGTCAACGCGTTGGATGCAGGAGAAATGGGCAGGTGTAATGACCTGAGCGACTTTTGACCATCTCTGAAATGGCAAGGCTTGTGGGGTACTCCCGGTCAGCAGTGGTGAGTACCTACCGACAGTGGTCCGAGGAAGGACAAACCTCAAACCGGCGACAAGGCCTATGGCTCATCGATGCGCGAGGGCAATGAAGGCTATCTCGTCTGGTCAGAACAGAAGGTCTACTGTGGTACAAGTCAAAGAAAATTTTAATGATGGTTACAGGAGGAATGTGTCACAACACACAACGCATTGCACCCTGCTGCGTATGGGGCTGCGTATCCGCAGATCGGTCAGAGTGCCCAGGATGACCCCTGTGTCCACCGCGAAAACGCCTACAATGGGCACGCAAGCATCGGAACTGGACCTTGGAGCAGTGGAAGAAGGTCGCCTGGTCCAATGAGTCCCATTGTCTTTTACATCACGTGGACGGTCGTTTACGTGTGCGCCGTTTACCTGGGGAAGTGATGGCACCAGGATGCACTGTGGGAAAACGACAAGCTGGTGGAGGGAGTGTAATGCTCTGAGCAATGTTCTGCTGGGAAACCCTGGGTCTAGCCATTCATGTGGACGTCAATTTGACATGTGTCACCTACCTAAAAATCTTTGCAGACCTGGTACACCCTTCAAGGCAATGGTATTCCATGATGGCAGTGGCCTCTTTCATCAGAATAATGCGCCCTGCCACACTGCACACATTGTTTGGGAATGGTTTGAGGAACATGATGAAGAGTTCAAGGTTTCCCAGATCTCAATTCGACTGAGCATGTGCTGGATCCAAGTCCGATTACAGGGCTTTACATTAGCTCTGCTGCTAATGTCTTGGTACCAGATACCACAGGACAACTTCAAGGGTCTTGTAGAGTCCATGCCTCAGCAGGTCGGCGCTGTTTTGGTGGCATGTGGAGGACCAACAGCATATTAGGCAGGTGATCAAAATGTTTTGGCTCATCAGTGTATGTACATAGTGTCAGGATTTGTTCAACCATGTGATATAAGCAGATAAATATGTTATACATGCTTACAAATGTGTGCTACTGAAGCCCATTGAAAGTTGTCCTACCAAACCTGTAAAACGGGAAGCGCCAAGTGGTCAAAGGTTAGCCAGGGCTTCCCTTAGAAAACGAGGAACATCAGAGAACACAGGGACACACATTGACTGGTGCAAATAGACATACATATATGGGCTCAGACACACTGAATGGCAGGTTATGATATTTCAGTCTAATCAATATATCATATTACAGTGTGTGGCATTGAGCTGGGGGCCACACCCTCAAGCCCAGGCCCAACAAGAAAGATGTCCATGTTATAGGCTACACCCACCTGAAAGGACCTCAATGTGGACCTGTGTGTGGTTGCACGGATGGTAACACTCAGATGCTAACAATTAGATGCTTTAAAATGGTATCATCTCGGAGAGTTTGGTATTTGTTTGGCAGTGGTGTATTTGTGCCTTTATTTAAAGGTTTGAATGTTTATTATTTGAAATAATTAAATAAATTTGAAATATTTTAAATGGTTGGAAAGATGTTATCTGTTAGTCTTCCCCAACGTGGGCTGTTAGAGTTTGTAGCACGCCACTTGCGCTTAATTGGCAAACACAAAATCTTCACTTTCTTTTGAGGATGAAAAACAAATAAATGAAATCGCTCTTCAGGGTTCCCCCTAACAGGTTCACCCCAAACACAACAAACTAAAATAAAAAACAAAAAGAACAACGAAAGTAATAAAGCCGGAACCCTCAACCCCAGAACCCGCCCGCCAGTGCCGACGTGAGTTGTTCTCTCCTTTGCTTTCGCCCGTATTTTGCCCTCCTGTGCGTCGTTCTCTCACCCGGCTTCTCTCCCAACCTCCAGCACCTACTGAGGGATGGCATGCAGTTAAATTACGTTTGTAATTACCGTAATCCTCAGCCAGTGCTGATGGGCATTTCTCTTGTTTGGTAAAGTTTTTCTTTTGTGCTGCTAGTTGTAAAAATGCCAAATAAAAGGCTTACTCCCTCCCCCTGGACATGCCCCAGCGGGCCACACAGTGTAACTTATGTAGTGCAGCAGGGCTTGTTGTGAGCCAGTTGGCTACTCACAGTGATGTCACTCCGTAGATTTGAAGACAAGAGAATGATTATTTCTTAGACCTAGAGGCTTAGGTCTTGAGGTAATTGTTGCTCTTATCTGTATTTTTATCTGAGTTTGATTCCTGGCTATGGAGGTTCAACTTGTGTGAAATTTGGCAAAAAACTATGGTTGGGGATTGGACTGGGTGTGTAACAGCAGTGCCATGACTCAAGTACTTAACAACTGATGCCTATCTGATGGCTTTGGTTGCTGCAAGTGTTTAGAGGGGGAGAGAATAGTGGGGATTGTTGTGAACAAGCTTACTACTAACAGCGATGTCACTCCTTAGAGTTAAAGAAAGGATAAAGATTAGTTCCCAGACTATGTTCGGTGACAGTTTAGCTTGTTCAAACTTGTCTCTTAGTGGTTTTAATTTAGAATAGGAATGATCAAACTCATACACACTGCGGACTGTAAGAACTAGGACAATGAGCTGCATGACGCTTTAAAAACTTTTCTATTCTGTGTCCAACTGTCCAAGTCGCAACAATCCAATTTTCATTTCAAGATCGTTCATTAGTTTGTGTTCTAGACTAATGTTGCCTAGAGCAGAAAGATTTTCAAGTTCATTCTAGTGAAACAGCAAGCATTTTTAATCTGCTTTAATCTAGCATAAAAATGTATCTGATTTAGCTATAAAGCTAATTGTTTCTGAACCCTGGCCTCGAGTAAAGCCTTTTTACAAGACCACAACTTATTTAATGCCAGGGCCTAGTCCTGGTAGTATTGCCCCTTCTGTCTCCCTCCAGTCTCATTCTCACTGTCTGCCCAGTCTTATGCTCTGTCTCTCTCCAGTCTCAATCTCTCTGTGTGTCTCTCTCTCCCTGGGTTTTGATTCATGCAACCTTCAGGACCCTGATTGTTCTCTGCTAATGGACAGTGGACCTCCATTTTGCATGGGGGTCGGGAACCTATGGCTCGGTAACCATATATGACTCTTTTAAGGATTTTAAATAACTTAATTTTGACCCTCAAACATGATGATACATTTTGTTTTAAACTATTAGCATACTTGATACCTGCAAGAGTATCGCAGCTTAATATGATTGACAGCAGTGTTTTGCCTGTAGCTAGCCTACCTTTCAGGGTGTTACATTTTAACTGGAAAACGTAGCTAGGACTGCGTTACATCCAGGTCAAGTTAAACAACTAGCTAGCAAGCTAAATGAAAAATAATAATTGAGCAAGAGCAAGATGGCGAATAGAAGAAAGGACTACGATTGCCGTTTTTTCCAGCCTGAATGGACGAATCAGTTTGCATTAGTAGAATCAGGGTCCGCTGTATGTATCATTTGTAATGAATGTATTGCGTCGCTCAAAAAGTCAAATGTTAAGAGACATTTTGAAACGAACCATGCAGCGTTCACTGCAAAAAATACTAACAGTTTGCACTGAGCTACAGCGGATGATGTAAACCAGACAGCAGCAGTTGCTAGCATGGACGAACAAATGAATGAATCTGAATAGTACAAGCTTTGCGAGTTCTCTGGAGATAGTGAGGAACGGGAAACTTGATTAAATTTACGGATGGGGAGTACGTTAAGGAGTGCATGCTCAGTGTATCTAAAAACTATGTGACGACCTGCCAAACAACGATACAATTATCCAACAAACGTGGGCAGTTTCTGTGAGGTTTTTGTGTTTTGGTTGACTATTTGGTTTGTTCTGCAAAATGCCAAATAAACGGCATACACCCTCCCTCTGTGTCTCCGTCTTCAAACGCTCAGCCCGGCACGCCCTAGCGTGCTACAGGGTTGCTCAACGCAAATACATACTACCATCTAAACACACAAACACAGACGCATGCACACTCACGCATGTACACTTACTCCATTACTGCACTTTTAGAGATGCATTGTAATAGTTTTATTTTGCATATGCATTTGGTACATTGGGGGTTTCTCATCCCCTTATCTATGAAAGCGAATTCTTAACTTATTTGATTGTACCCTATTCAGGATTAGCTATGCCAATGAAACACCATTGGATTGAATTGAGTAAGGGGGTCAGAGAGCAAGGGAGGAAGTGAGGGAAGGAGAGGGCAAGACAGGGAGAGGGAGAGCGAGGGAGGGATGGGGGAGTGAGGGTTTCGTGAGCGAGGGAGGGTGAGGGAGAGGAAGGATTTGAGGGCCATAGCTAGGGGGAGAGTAAGAGCAATGGGGAGAACGAAGGAGTGATTGAGTGAGAATGAGAATCTGTGAATGAGGGAGAGAGTGATCAAGAGGTGTCCGAGACTGCCAGGCATATCACTCAGGAAGTAGACACAAGGTTGATTTTATATATTACTCTTAGTGGTTTGAGGGGTGGGTTGAGTGGAGACACTCATATCATGAAGAGGGGTGAGGGGAGACACTCAGACCCCGAAGGTCTGGGGAGACATTTGGATGGTGGAGGTGAGGGTTAAGAGTCTCCCCACTTTCTCTCTCACCAACACCATGCCCACTTTCCTGGTTCACTTTTTACACTTTTCCCCTCCTCTAACAGACGTTAGAAAGTAAATACTCCCATCTCTATCTTTCTCCCTCTCATCCAATACTTCTAATCGTCATACTCTGCACTGAACATCCCACCCTGATGCGGCACTCCATGAGTAATTGCCTTGGCTTGTCAGTTTTTAATGAGAGGCCAGGAAAGAAATGGCAGGAAACCACTGACCCCACTAAAAGGGCTTCTGCCATGTTACGGTCATGTCCATAAATATTTGGACATTGACAAAGTTATTATTATTTTAGCCGTCTACCACATCATACTGGAGTTGAAATTAAATAATGAACATGAGTTCAAAGTGCAGACTTTCAGCTTTAATTTGAGGATATTTACATCCAAATCGAGGGAACAGTGTAGGAATATGTTTTATATGTGGTCCCCTCTTTTTAAGGTGCCAAAAGAAATTGAACAAACTAACATAATCATGAATTAAATTGTGAGTTTCAATACTTGTTTGCAAATCCTTTGCAGTCAATGACTGCCTGAAATCTGGAACCTATAGACATCACCAGATGCTGGGTTTCTTCCTTTGATCCTCTGATGATGCCTGTACTGCAGCTTTCTTTGGTTCCTGCTTGTTCTCTCATTGGGCTTCTCCAGGGGCGGACTGGCAACAAAAAGCATCCCGGGAATTTGCTGTCAAGCATACAAAAAATACACCTAATTCGAATTGACATGTTTCTCGATCAACAAATCATTAGTTAAAAAAATAAATAAATAAAAATAAACAAAAGAACTAACAATCTGTTCATTTGTATTGTTTGTGTTAAGCTAATATGGAAAACGATTAAACTAATTTTTTCTAAAGGTTTTCCTCCCCATGTTTGTGTGTACAGAAAGCACTACGTTCCAGACTATGTTCGGTGACAGTTTAGCTTGTTCAAACTTGTCTCTTAGTGGTTTTAATTTAGAATAGGAATGATCAAACTCATACACACTGCGGACTGTAAGAACTAGGACAATGAGCTGCATGACGCTTTAAAAACTTTTCTATTCTGTGTCCAACTGTCCAAGTCGCAACAATCCAATTTTCATTTCAAGATCGTTCATTAGTTTGTGTTCTAGACTAATGTTGCCTAGAGCAGAAAGATTTTCAAGTTCATTCTAGTGAAACAGCAAGCATTTTTAATCTGCTTTAATCTAGCATAAAAATGTATCTGATTTAGCTATAAAGCTAATTGTTTCTGAACCCTGGCCTCGAGTAAAGCCTTTTTACAAGACCACAACTTATTTAATGCCAGGGCCTAGTCCTGGTAGTATTGCCCCTTCTGTCTCCCTCCAGTCTCATTCTCACTGTCTGCCCAGTCTTATGCTCTGTCTCTCTCCAGTCTCAATCTCTCTGTGTGTCTCTCTCTCCCTGGGTTTTGATTCATGCAACCTTCAGGACCCTGATTGTTCTCTGCTAATGGACAGTGGACCTCCATTTTGCATGGGGGTCGGGAACCTATGGCTCGGTAACCATATATGACTCTTTTAAGGATTTTAAATAACTTAATTTTGACCCTCAAACATGATGATACATTTTGTTTTAAACTATTAGCATACTTGATACCTGCAAGAGTATCGCAGCTTAATATGATTGACAGCAGTGTTTTGCCTGTAGCTAGCCTACCTTTCAGGGTGTTACATTTTAACTGGAAAACGTAGCTAGGACTGCGTTACATCCAGGTCAAGTTAAACAACTAGCTAGCAAGCTAAATGAAAAATAATAATTGAGCAAGAGCAAGATGGCGAATAGAAGAAAGGACTACGATTGCCGTTTTTTCCAGCCTGAATGGACGAATCAGTTTGCATTAGTAGAATCAGGGTCCGCTGTATGTATCATTTGTAATGAATGTATTGCGTCGCTCAAAAAGTCAAATGTTAAGAGACATTTTGAAACGAACCATGCAGCGTTCACTGCAAAAAATACTAACAGTTTGCACTGAGCTACAGCGGATGATGTAAACCAGACAGCAGCAGTTGCTAGCATGGACGAACAAATGAATGAATCTGAATAGTACAAGCTTTGCGAGTTCTCTGGAGATAGTGAGGAACGGGAAACTTGATTAAATTTACGGATGGGGAGTACGTTAAGGAGTGCATGCTCAGTGTATCTAAAAACTATGTGACGACCTGCCAAACAACGATACAATTATCCAACAAACGTGGGCAGTTTCTGTGAGGTTTTTGTGTTTTGGTTGACTATTTGGTTTGTTCTGCAAAATGCCAAATAAACGGCATACACCCTCCCTCTGTGTCTCCGTCTTCAAACGCTCAGCCCGGCACGCCCTAGCGTGCTACAGGGTTGCTCAACGCAAATACATACTACCATCTAAACACACAAACACAGACGCATGCACACTCACGCATGTACACTTACTCCATTACTGCACTTTTAGAGATGCATTGTAATAGTTTTATTTTGCATATGCATTTGGTACATTGGGGGTTTCTCATCCCCTTATCTATGAAAGCGAATTCTTAACTTATTTGATTGTACCCTATTCAGGATTAGCTATGCCAATGAAACACCATTGGATTGAATTGAGTAAGGGGGTCAGAGAGCAAGGGAGGAAGTGAGGGAAGGAGAGGGCAAGACAGGGAGAGGGAGAGCGAGGGAGGGATGGGGGAGTGAGGGTTTCGTGAGCGAGGGAGGGTGAGGGAGAGGAAGGATTTGAGGGCCATAGCTAGGGGGAGAGTAAGAGCAATGGGGAGAACGAAGGAGTGATTGAGTGAGAATGAGAATCTGTGAATGAGGGAGAGAGTGATCAAGAGGTGTCCGAGACTGCCAGGCATATCACTCAGGAAGTAGACACAAGGTTGATTTTATATATTACTCTTAGTGGTTTGAGGGGTGGGTTGAGTGGAGACACTCATATCATGAAGAGGGGTGAGGGGAGACACTCAGACCCCGAAGGTCTGGGGAGACATTTGGATGGTGGAGGTGAGGGTTAAGAGTCTCCCCACTTTCTCTCTCACCAACACCATGCCCACTTTCCTGGTTCACTTTTTACACTTTTCCCCTCCTCTAACAGACGTTAGAAAGTAAATACTCCCATCTCTATC
This sequence comes from Hiodon alosoides, assembly GCA_025775065.1. Lineage (NCBI taxonomy): Eukaryota > Metazoa > Chordata > Actinopteri > Hiodontiformes > Hiodontidae > Hiodon > Hiodon alosoides. Next base: position 88,328 of record JAOYSI010000003.1, on the reverse strand, counting down.
TTTCTCCCTCTCATCCAATACTTCTAATCGTCATACTCTGCACTGAACATCCCACCCTGATGCGGCACTCCATGAGTAATTGCCTTGGCTTGTCAGTTTTTAATGAGAGGCCAGGAAAGAAATGGCAGGAAACCACTGACCCCACTAAAAGGGCTTCTGCCATGTTACGGTCATGTCCATAAATATTTGGACATTGACAAAGTTATTATTATTTTAGCCGTCTACCACATCATACTGGAGTTGAAATTAAATAATGAACATGAGTTCAAAGTGCAGACTTTCAGCTTTAATTTGAGGATATTTACATCCAAATCGAGGGAACAGTGTAGGAATATGTTTTATATGTGGTCCCCTCTTTTTAAGGTGCCAAAAGAAATTGAACAAACTAACATAATCATGAATTAAATTGTGAGTTTCAATACTTGTTTGCAAATCCTTTGCAGTCAATGACTGCCTGAAATCTGGAACCTATAGACATCACCAGATGCTGGGTTTCTTCCTTTGATCCTCTGATGATGCCTGTACTGCAGCTTTCTTTGGTTCCTGCTTGTTCTCTCATTGGGCTTCTCCAGGGGCGGACTGGCAACAAAAAGCATCCCGGGAATTTGCTGTCAAGCATACAAAAAATACACCTAATTCGAATTGACATGTTTCTCGATCAACAAATCATTAGTTAAAAAAATAAATAAATAAAAATAAACAAAAGAACTAACAATCTGTTCATTTGTATTGTTTGTGTTAAGCTAATATGGAAAACGATTAAACTAATTTTTTCTAAAGGTTTTCCTCCCCATGTTTGTGTGTACAGAAAGCAAAAATTCTAAATTGGAACCAGCAGATTCTATCCACAGGAGCACACTGTAATCACACTACATATTCACACAAAACACACTATATTTACAGCAAACTAAATTCACATAAAGAACACTATATTTAAACAACATCACACAAAGCAATAACAAATGTTATATTCACACTAAATTACACAAAGCACACTATTCACAATGGTTTTTGTCTGTGATTCTGAAGAGTAGAGTGTAAAATGTTGGAGTTTCATACATATGTCTGAGATCCTACCATGAATGGTGAGAACATTACTGGCCAGAAAAGATATTTGAATGGTCCACGCAGATCTCTCTGGCATGTGGCTCAGGTAGCTGGTTGGTTACTCATCATGAATGATGGACTCTTGCTATACATTTGGTTGCCCTGGTTTTGGTCACCAACAAACACACCCACACACAAACAATGTTTTCATACTTGTCAGACCTATACATACCCATCTTTTGAAGAAAAAAAAATCAATTGTTAAACAGTTAAACATAATCTGCTTGTTTATCTACAATGTTTATTTTTTTTTGGGGGGGTCTTTACTAAATTTCTCCAAGCTGCTCATCCGCTTGTATGATTCCCGTATGAACACTGCAATATCATTCAACACAGAAAAAAGTGTTGCACTTTGCATGACGACCTGTGTAGAGTCTGCCAACACCAGATTAAGGATGCATGCATAACACCAGATGTGCACCTGATTTGACTTTGACTCTGATA
>JAOYSI010000003.1:49174-74616 GCA_025775065.1 Hiodon alosoides | reverse complement strand
TTATAGCCTAGGCCATCTTTATGTAGAACAACAATTCTTTTTTTCACATCCTCAGAGAGTTCTTTGCCATGAGGTGCCATGTTGAACTTCCAGTGACCAGTATGAGGGAGTATGAGAGCGATGACACCAAATTTAACGCACCTGCTCCCCATTCACACCTCAGTCCTTGTAACACTAACGAGTCACATGACACCGGAGAGGGAAAATGGCTAATTGGGCCCAATTTGGACATTTTCACTTAGGGGTGCACTCACTTTTGTTGCCAGTGGTTTGGACATTAATGGCTGTGTGTTGACTTATTTTGAGGGGACAGCACTCACTACTTACTCACTACACATTGTAGCAAAGTGTCATTTCTTCAGTGTTGTTACATTAAAAGATATTTTTTTAAATACTCAAATATTTACAAAAATGTGAGGGGTGTACTCACTTTTGTGAAATACTGTACTTGTCTTACAGAGAAACTGGTCAAATAATGGTAATAATGGCTCTCTCAAACAACCAAGCTTTTTATTAGCTAATGTCTATAGGCCGCCAGGTCCATATACAAAATTTTTTGGTGACTTTTTATCAATCCTAGCAGTTATTGCAGACAAAGTATTGATTGTTGGAGACTTCAATAGTCATACTGATAGTGATGCGGATTCATTTAAAAAATCCTTCGTTTCTATATTGGATACGTTTCAGTTTGTCCAACATGTGGTAGCCATATATTAGATCTAGTTATTAGTCTTGGTGTTGATAGAGAAAATGTATCTGTTTTTTCGTACAACCCGGTACGATCACTGATCACTTTCTTATTACTTTTGTTATTCAGTTGACGGATTCCAACGTCCCAGAGCAGAAACAGTTTATGAGTCAGTCAATTAATCCAAGTATGATGCGAAAGTTTACCGAAGAGCTGCCAAATGTTTTATCTGAGGAAAGGATACTCAATAATATTATCTCAGTGGATGAAATGCGAGATATCTCTAACAAGGCATTAAGTGGAACTCTAGATCTAGTAGCTCCTCTGAGAATGAAAAAAAATAAAGCATAATAAATTCTCCCCGTGGTACATGATTATACACGGAAATTCAAGCAGGAATGTCGTAAATGGCGCACATCAAAACTACAGGTTTTCCTTATTGCATGTCAAAGAAAGGGTTCATAATTATAAATGTGCATTGGTAGCTGCTCGCTCTGCATACTTCTCCAAACTAATTGAGGAGAACAAAAACAACCCAGGATTTCTTTTAGATACAGCAGCCAAAATAACCAAAACGCAAGAGATTGATTACCTGAGTCTGTATCGTAGCAGCAAGGGCTTCATGTAATGCTTCAGTGAGAAGATTGAAGAAATTAGAGTTGAGATAACGGTGATCTCATCTGTAGAAGTTTGCTCTGAACCTCCTGTGGAAAGTAATTCCAGAACTTTTTTTGATAGCTTTTCTCCTGTTGAGCTTAGTGAAATTGAACAACTTATTTCTTCATCAAAATTGTCAACTTGTTTCCCTGACCCAATGCCCAATGTTGGTGAAAGATATTCTCTCAGTAACGTCTAAACCAATGTTAAACATTGTTAACCCTTCTTTAGTATCAGGATGTGTCCCTGAGTCTCTCAATGTAGCAGTAATTAAACCAACTTTAAAGAAACCAAATTTAGATCCATGTGTTCTTAAGAACTTTAGGCCAGTATCTAATTTGCCATTTTGATTGGAGCTTTGCTTGAAAGACGTAAGAGATTAGATGTCCTCTAATTTCCTATTGTTGAATTCTGACAAATCAGAAATTATCATCCTTGGCCAAAAAGGCCATCGTACAAGGCTCAATGACTATGTACTGGATCTAGATGGAAAGCTGGTAGAACAGAGGGTATTGGTTAAAGATCTTGGAGTTACAATTGATCCAAATCTTTCTTTTTACCGGCATATTAAAGATATTGCTATAAAAGCATTCTACCACCTGAGAAACATTGCCAAGATTAGACATTTTTTAGGTGATTGGGATGCAGAGAAATTAATCCACGGTTTTGTTACTTCCAGACAAAATTATTGTAATGCTATATTATCAGGTGGCTCAAATACAGCTACAAATACATTACAAGTTGTTCAGAATGCTGCTGCTAGGATCCTTTTAGACGTAAGAAATATGATCGCATCATTGTTGGCTTCATTACATTGGCTGCCAATAAGGCAGCGGGCTGATTTTAAGTTACTTTTGTTAACTTTCAAGGCTGTAAACGGGCTAGCTCCCTTGTATCAAACAGATATTATAGTCCTGTATGTCCCATCTAGATTTCTTTGCTCACAATGCTGGGAATCTATATATAACAAGAATATCAAAATCAAAATCTGGAGGTAGAGCATTTGCATATAGAGCTCTACAACTATGGAATAGCCTCCCAAAATTTATGTGGGAATCGGACACAGTCTCTATACTTAAAGCAAGGTTAAAGACGCATCTTTTAAAATTTGCATATAGTCCATAGGGGGACTGTGACAGTGAAGGGACGTTGGCTGATAGAAATGTTTTGGTGATAAGAACCATTCCTGTTGTCGCACCATCATTGGTGGTTCCCCCCTAGTTGGCTGGGTTCAGCCTTTGGTGGGGCGGGATGGGTTCGGACCACCTTTATGGCCATTTGTTGTTTCTGCCACTCACCCTCTTTGTATGCTGCCATAGATATATGTTGCTGTGACCACTCACAAAGTTTCACTTTTTAAATTTTCAAATTACCTGATCATTCTGCTTCCATAGGTAACCGCTATCTCTCTCTTTCGAGCAATCACGTGAGGCATCCTGCAGGACTGCATCCCTTCCACCACAGCAACCAGTGCACCATTAGACTGGACTCCAGCCATCTGGGCCCCCAATGCTCTCCTCCAGATATTACAATATCTTGGAACTCCTCGACTGGAGACCATCAAACAATATGGACATAAAACAATAAGATTGTTTAATTCAGCTCCTAGTGCTGGCCAGCGGAGGATGGGCTCCCCCACTTAGCCGGGTTCCTCTCAAGGTTTCTTCCTGCCAACTTATGGAGTTTTTCCTTGCCGCTGTTGCCACTGGCATGCTTTTGGGGGGTCAGGCCTGGGACATATTGTATTTCTCTGTATGTAAAGCGTCTTTGTGACATGGAAACATGAGAAAAGCGCTTTATAAAAATGAATTGATTGATTGATTGATTGATTTTTTTATTATAGTTTTTTAACACACAAAGATCAGTCCCCCTCACATTAGAGGTACGACCACAGCTTCTTAAATGTGTAAATAATTCACTTTAAGAATTAAACCCGAAATGGGCACACAAAACTCAAAAGGCACTAAGCCAGCTTTTACCATGGCTAAACACTTAATACAAAAGGCCTAGCAGACACACTTAGCGGTCTAATTATAGAATACAGAAAAGGTGGGTAAAAAAAAAAGGAATTGGTGAATTAGTTTAGTTTACCTGTATACCCTACAGCATTTTAACAATAATCAATTAACCATAATGAGTTAAAGAAAAGAGTACCAATTAAGCAAATTAAAAATAGTGATGATGTAAGTCAGGCAGCTTAAGCCTGCATTGTCACAGTGCCCATTATTTTTATTGTTTAAATGAATGCAATAAATTCATGAATTTCATTTAAGTACTGCTTTTACTATTGCAAAGAATAAAAAGATATTTATATTAACTGCCGCATACTGAACTATAACAGGATACGGGGTCAGAAAACATTTTCCATCCAGAGAGAAGAAGAAATAAAGTCCTTGCAGGATTTGGTGTTTCTGAGGGGATTTGATGTTTTGACAAGTGGGAGTAATACATAATTAATGATTTTCCAGCTAGTGAGAAAGAATCCTGAGGTATATTGAACATTTATGTCTGTTCTGAAGATAGAACCTTTCAAGAACTCACTTATGGGAATTTTAAACAATTTTTCAAGCACACAAGGATAAATTATTAATGGCAATAATGTTTTTTTTTTTCATCTTTACATGGCATGAGCTCAACCATTCTTCTCACCGAGTCATCTGATTTGGGACAGGGAATGCAGTAAGAAAATCTTTAGGATTAGAAACTCTACGTTGAAATGTTGGACAGTCTCCATGACAACTGCTGATAAAAGCTTCTTTTTTTTGCTGTGTGCTCCAACATCAGCCAATATTTTATTGGTTAATAGCTGCTGAACTATTGATTTTTTTGTGCTGACAAATATAAGGAAAGTGTTAAAACAAAAATAAATCAGCAGTGATTTTCTCTCTAAATTAAAATGGAGCTGGAATGCCAGCTTCACTGAATAATTGGGATCTGTGAGCTTCAGCAGTCATGTATATGGAAAAATTGTTGTACAAAGCTTGTTAAACTACATCCATCCATTCAAACGAAATCTGAGTATTTCATTTTATCTAACAGCTCTTTATCCAGAATTGTGTGTGAGGGACTATAGCCTAGACACTGCCTGGAAAGAACTACTAAAACAGGTTGAGATACAATCGTACAGTTTCTCTCTCTCATTTTTCCTTATTCTAACTGAGGATGTCTAGTTATTTTCTCTCGAATGGCAAAATTTGAATCCCTGGTGTTTATAGATTAGCACATAAATCCCTCTGTAGGCTGCATCATTCTTAGCATTGTGTGAATCACTTCTTTACAGTGTTTATCCAGAATTGAATGGCATTGTATAGGTCTTTCTTGTTATTCACTCAGTCGGAGACAAATTGTGTACAACAGAGATTGCTCTTAGGTGGGGAGGAGAAAGAGCACTTTGTTCTCTCTCACCACTGCAAAGTGATCTTAGCTGTTTGAAACTAGACTGGCAGCTGTCAAGGGTTTACTTTGCATTTCATGAAGTAAAATGTTGTGCTTTGAGCTCTGGTCATTTACTGAGAGAACAGTCTTGTTGGATTTAAGAGATATTTGCAGACTATAATCCTTGCCCATGAATATATCGCAGTTTGCAGATTAATAACACCAGCCTCCCAAAAAACATATGCACTATTGATTTTTTTTCTTTCCAATTTTATTGTAGCTCACAGTTCAATGGACTACCCTAGTTAAATCCTAAACAAAATAATTTCTGGTGACACATTTGAGGATATTAAATCACCAGCCTCTTATATTTAGGCATCGCAGTATACAAAATTCACAAAATATTTAACTGTTTTAACAGTGTAATATACACTATATTGACAAAAGTATTGGGACACCTGCACATTACACCTACAGGAGCTTTTATGACATCCCATTCTAAATCCATTGGCATTAATATCGAGTTGGTCCCCCCTTTGCAGCTATAACAGCTTTTTTTGGGGGGGGGTGTCTGTTGGAATTTTTGCCCATTCTTCCAGAACAGCATTTGTGAGGTCAGACACTGATTTTGTATGAGAGGGCCTGGCTCGCAATCTCCGTTCTAGTTCATCCCGAAGGTGTTCGATAGGGTTGAGGTCAGGGCTCTGTGCAGACCAATATTCCAACTTGCATCAGGAATGTCTACTGATGCAGTACATGCAGATTGGTTTCTGGTGTCATCCATTAAAAAGTACTCATTTCTACTGATTTGAACTCAAGTGTGTTAGGAGCCGGGCTCCCAAACTCTTCAACATTCATGGCATCCGCAGTTCTCATCAGGATTTACAGAGCTATAAATAGAATAAAAACGTTTAAAAAAAATATTTCTGTATTCTAAAGAAATTCAGAAATTCTAAAGAATTCTAAAGAAAGAAAAATAGACAAAAAGGGTCCTAATAAGGTTTCGCCGCTAATTTAATAATTACATTTTCATAGCGGAATTATCCAATCTAATCCAATTTCTAGGTAACCACCACCTTACTTCTGTCCAATCAGCTCTGCGTAACGAGAACCGCTTCTGATTTTTGTGCGCACTCTTGACTATGGTCGAAGGAGGGGTACCTTTCTCATCCAATGAAAACGGCCCTATTTCCATGGAGCTCCTGCCAGATGAGCAATTCCTAAGAGTATCCCAGGCCACCGAGTCTAACTGTGCGTTGTGTACGGAACGCCGATGTTAGCGACACCGTTGTTTTCAGTAGTAATAATAACGGCATTAAGCGTAGTATTATTGCAGCCAATACTCTGTGTTCTCTACATTTAAATGTAATGGTTAACGGAGCGGCAATTGAAAACGTTTCATTCAAAAAAGGCTGACACTGTAAGTATTGACGTCTTATTATAGATATTGGGTTGGTTTATGTGCCGATAGACAAGGGGAATTTTTATTGAGTTCCGAGTGTGTTTTGTTGGCTGCTTGCTGGTTATTTGCCATATTATAAATAAGTACATATGTTTATGTATTTTGCAATTTATTGAATTACTGCGTTATTCTGTCGGCGTGCAATTAAATGAATCTCAAAAAAGCGACGATCAATATGAAAAATATGAGGTATGACACGAAAACAACTTTGTGTGTGTAAATGTATAGCTCCAAGCAGTTGAACGGGATAATAATGTGTCCATGATGACTGATGTGTTATTGCCAAAGACCTACCGCAAGCTAGCAAACACATTCTCGCCAAGCTGTCTCCACATAGCATATCGGTAACAAGCTTGTTTTGGTTTTATTTTGTAAGAATAGCTATGTTAATTATATTGGTGGCGCATTCTAGTGAATGCAGTATTATTAGAAATAACAAGACGTAGCAGCTGGCTAGATGTTATTTCACTTGCTGTGCGTGTGTTGTGCTTGGCACTGTACATCTTTAAGAATAATGAGTGATTACTACCTAACATTACTACAGCAGGTAGATAACTGCACGTTGGTTTATTTGTATTTGCACATGTTCTTGTCTGTGTATACGTTAATTAGGATGGTTAAATGCTTTGATATAATTGTTTATGTTAAATAATCTTGCCGAGCAGTCTTCTGTGTGTTTATAATGTTGATCACTATTGAATAATGTACTCAGAAATACACATCATTCAGAAAAGTGAGCGTGAATGGTCGCGATTTCCCCAGTTTATTCAAATAAATAAATTAATGAATTCTGATTAGAAACCGGAGATATAAACTTGTTCATGAATCGCCTGTCTGTTAGCTGTCATAATGAACCTCGAGATCCCTTTGATGTTGATTACATAGTTGAAAAATACAACAGCATCTGCATACTTAACGAATGTTTTGTAATGAAAAGGATGTGCTTACACCAGTGTATTTGTAAAGAGTGAAATCCTCAACCGCATGCTTAAATGTCGCTTGCAAAACGTCACTACTAGCTATGAAGCTCCACAATATTTTTGGCAAGATATCCCGAGGAGCAGAGTTAATTATTTTAAACGTACTCATTTGTTTATTGAAAATGATACATATGATTGTCGCAGTGGATTCAATTGCTGCTTTCAGTGAGCTTCTGGCTTACCAGGATTGTGAAAGCCTTGTGCCAACACACCAAGTGGCCGGTCAATGATCTATCTTTGATAGAAGTTGCTTCTAATTCTCCCTTTCACTCATGTAGTGAAAGTGACATGTAGTGACATGGCTTTGCAGGTACTGAAAAGGCATATACTTTTACTTCAAGAAGATTTAACTAAGATCCTCTAAAGTTGTCGATTTTAGAGACTTGTTCACAGGAAAGTATGAGTTTGAATGCAGAAGGATGTGCTTGGGGTTGTATTATTCAGTCATTCATTATGTTCTGGTTGGTGGTGAAAACAAAATCAACCTCCTCTGCATTTTAAGCCTTATTTCCTTATTTATACTCCTGTTTGACTTTTTTGCATATCTGTGTAACTTAAATTCCTTCAGTGCACTGGATAACATTTTTAGTGTAATAATGCCTGTAATATTGCCTTGTAGTGTAAAATTGATTTCACACATCCATCACGTTGTTTGTTTAATAAAACAACGTATCCCTCTCAAGGACTCATTATAACAGCAAGGGCTACATCTTTAACCTATATTATCTACCACAGTAAGTTCCTTTGAAAAATATGACTACAATATGAATATATTCTGCAAAACAACAAGGGATCAAACTGCTTGAGTATCAAATAATATGTGTCTTAACCTCGAGGGGAAACAAAAGCTGCAATGCCCCGCAACAGAAGGAGATATTGGAAAGGTTGTGGAGTCAAATATCAGGTGTCTTGCCTGTCACTGCTCCATGGACACTCAGCACAGTAAATGCACTGGCCCATCACTATTTAATGATTCAATGACTTTTCAATTCTGATTCTGTCATTTATCTGAGCCACCTTTAGTTTTTAAGAAAGCTGCAGTTATTCTTTTTCATCTCCATGTAGAATTGCACTATTCTGCTCAAATTGAAATTTAATTAGCAAATAGACCTAATAGCATATAAAGCAATAATTACTATACAATCTCTTAAATTGTTTAAAAGTCTAAAAAGTTTTTCAATAATAAATTTAATTTTGTTATGTTATGGTTATATTGTTACCAATTACCCTTGCCCTTCCACTAATTACTACTGTTTAATAGTTTACAAAATCAAGTCTACACTCTATGCTGGTTTCATGTTTACTGGCTTTAAATTGTACAGCTGAATTCTGTGTTGGGTTAGTATTTGTAGCTCATGACTCAAATTTAAACAGAGTGAGTCTTCGAAGTATGTTTATTGGACTAGAAACATTGGCCTTTCCATGTGTCTCTGGTAGGAGGCCAAGGGAGATAATTGGGTGGCTCCATGGCCTTGGTGGCCAAATAGGTCTGGGTTGGGGTGTGCCCAGCTGCAGTATCTGAGATGTTCAGTGCTCTCCCCAAAGGGCACATCACTGCCGTCTCATCACACTGTAAGATATTTGGAAAGACTGGGTACGCGCAGGTCAAGATGATTACATTTAAGTCTTCAGACCTCAGTTGCATGGTGTTTCCTTGCTCTTTGGCCTTGCGATTTGGATAACCCTTCATAACCTAATTTCATAACCCTAACCGCACAGAAGCAGACCCTCAGCAAAACAAGGATGGAGTAACACACACATGACAATGCTTGTTTCCTTCAGGAAGTCCTGGTATTGCGGTCCATGTGAATGTGAAGGAACAGTCACAATGTGAACAACCTTCTGTTTGGGTGCAACCTCGACCTTGTAGGAAAGGTCAGTGATTGTCTGTAGATAAAGTCTAATCTAATTTGTAATTCATAATGAATACATTTTGGCTTTATAAATATAAAAATTACGGTTTATGTTTTTCATCATTCTTAAGGGTGAGATTGAAGATTTCCAAAATAAATTCACAAGGCAGTGTTCGTAGTGTTTTTGGTTCCTAATCGAGTTGTAATAGTGTTTTCTTCTGTGTTTCTTTTCTGTCGGAGTCTATGAGGGTTTTGGAGGTATTGTTGCCTATTGTTGGTGACTACCTGAAACACCGGTGAGTTACACTTTTCTGGGGCCTTGCTTACATTATTTTTGTGCTGTGTGAGGCTCTTTCATGGAGCAGGTCTTCATGTTAGGAAAGTAATTTGTTTGCATCTTTGTTCTCATTCCACATTCTGGGCCTGTACAGTATTTTATGCTGTGTTACCAGATCGATCGATCAATCAATCAATCAATCAATTTATTTTTATAGAGTGCTTTTCACATGTTTCCATGTCACAAAGACGCTTTACATACAGAGAAATACAATATCTCCCAGGCCAGACCCCCAAAAAGCATGCCAGTGGCAACAGTGGCAAGGAAAAACTCCATAAGCTGGCAGGAAGAAACCTTGAGAGGAACCCGGGCTTAATGGGGGAGCCCATCCTCCGCTGGCCAGCACTAGGAGCTGAATTAAACAATCTTATTGTTTTATTGTCCATATTGTTTGATGCTCTCCAGTCGAGGAGTTCCAAGATATTGTAATATCTGGAGGAGAGCGTTGAGGGCCCAGATGGCTGGAGTCCAGTTTAATGGTCCACTGGTCACTGGGGTGGAAGTGATGCAGTCCTGCCGGATGCCTCACGTGATTGCTCGAAAGAGAGAGATAGCGCATTGTTAATGGTTACCTATGGAAGCAGGATGATCAGATCTGTATGAACTTGTATTCTTCTCACTGTCAGCTCCTGTGGGTGGAGAAGTCTGCAAAAGTATGCTTTTTAATTTACCACCAGGTGTTTTACCAAATAATCCTGTGGGTTTTAAACTTGTGTGAAACAGAAATGCAGAAGGTAAGGAGTGTAATGCCTCCGTTTTGACCCAAAAACACAAAAACGCATTTGCCACACGCACCGTATGGAGCCTTGTGCCTGGGGGTTTTGGTGCAGTGGATCAATTCGAAGCCCATCCCCCCCAACTCAGAGTGATGCAAACTAAACTTTGCAGCTGTGACTAATGTGAAGTGGCAACCGGCAGTATCCAGGCTCTAGGCTGTTGGCTCATTAGGACCAGGCGCCAAATGCTAGACAGGACCTCTGTTAGGCACTGTGCACAGAGCAGCATTTGGTGTTCTGGTGAGGACAAGGGTGCAAGCACTACGCACAGACCAATTTCTCTCTCTGCTTTCTTATGTTCAAGGTTGGAGGCAGCTGCTGGAATTAGGAAAATCTTTAGTTTTAGGTTTCTGCCACAGGTCTTTTTTCTGCTGCTCTTTTAAATTTTTTCCCCTGTTTCATCGTGCTAGAAAGCCAGAGAACCTAGTGCGAGGCAAAGTCGGTCTTGTTTGACTGGGAATAGTGGTTTGAATGAGAGCATAGTTGTCCGATTGAATAAATGCTTCCTGTCACTACCTGTGTGGGAATGCTGCTGCCCTCTTCAGAAGATGGTGGGCAGCTGATGGTGTCAGACTCTTGTCCCCTCCCTAACTGTTGTGCAAGGTGCTTTATCTGAATTGCTTCTGTTAAAGATTCAGCTATATAAGTGGATGAATTTAGAAATCATAAGCTGTGTAAGTCTCTTTGGATGCTAAGCAACTAATAAGACCCATGGTGAAGACATTGCCTGCACGTTATATCTAATACTATTTCACGGTTCCCATCCCTTGGAAAAAGGACATTCTTACTGAAGGGAACTGTCACACATCTCCTCGTCTATAATGGTTGTGCTGTCATCATGTGATGTCCCATTCATGTGTATCCCATTCCAGGGATAACTGAATAATGCAGGTAAACTGAGGAACTCAGTTTTAACCACTTTTTGGGGGTATTGGGTATCTATCACCACTCCCAAATATAGAGATATAATATCTTGTTATATTTTAAATTATTAAAGCAAATTTTATAAGAAACTGTTTTACATACTTTCGGTGCAAATGTGAAATGGGGGAGAAACTGTGCTTGCATTTAACTAAATTATATATTTATTTTGTAATATTTTTGCCTTTTCCATTTTAAAGTATGCTTGCTGTTTATGGCCTACAGTCAAGTGAACTGGATGAGAAGAAAAGGGCAAACATTGGGTAGCTTGGAGGTTTGAGTAAAAGGTTGAGATTTGTTCCTCAACTGGCAGATGGGTTGAGGTCTCTCTAACCCGATTAGTCTTGTTCACTCCTCATATTTAGCCATTAGTAAGGTGAGATGACCTCCATGGAGCATTAATATAACGACCCCCTGGCTTCTTCCTTAATGAATTTCTCACACACGTGCGCACACACACACGCACACACACACACGCACACACACACGCACACACACACGCACACACACACGCGCACACACACGCGCACACACACACGCACACACACACGCACACACACACACGCACACACACACACATACACGCACACACACACGCACACACACACACGCACACAAAACGACACTGCCACTTGCTTGTATCATTAGTCTGTTCTGTTATGCCCTGCCTGACACTGTGGGTTGCATTTGGACATTTTTGGACATTTCACCCTTGCCCCCAATCCCCTAATTCATTCAGCACATCCGCAAACATAAAACATAGACCTCTTAGCTGAACTCCGAAATACTGGGCTGGTCTATAGGTCATCTGGCTGGCGCTTTGCAACTGCACTGGAGAGTTTTATAACTTTATTTCTTTCTTTTGACATCTTCTCTAAGTCCCTTATCCAAGCCTCTTACTTCACACAACTCCCCATCTTCATTGAAATTGGGTTCATATTTTATCTAGTATAAGAGATTGATGAATTGTTGGACAACTATGAGTTTCACAATGGTAAAACATTTGTTGTTTCATGGCTCAGCTTTAGCTTCTTCCTGCTTCACAGATCAAAAAGAAAAAAAGAGAAAATATAGTAAAACTCAAGTTTTACAAGCATGTGTTTAAACTCATACAAATCATACAAATTGTATCTTCTTTATTTTTTATAGAAGATGGAACAATAAATATAGTTTTAAGTAAGAAATTGTAATTATTTGTTGTATAAGTTGTTAAATGATATGGAATACTGTATTATTTGTTTAGTTTTTACTTTAATCTGGAATTCCTCTTGATTTGTAATGTAATGTTAACATGTAATTTGTCTTTTCAAGCAGATTTTAAAAAGAAGCATTTGTACCACCCTGCAGGGGTGCCCCTTGATTTTGGCATCGCTTTGGATTGAATGAAAAGGCTTCACCTAGCACCAGCTCAGCCCCTCCGTCAGGCTCAGCAAGGGCTGTGGCACGCTCTGGTGCGTCCGTCAGCTCCTCTCGCTCCAGCGGCGTGAATTGCAGTGGGAGTGGAGGCGGGAGGGGGGCGGGCATGGTACTCGTGACGATGCAGCCTTACAACAGAGATGGGAGTCTAAAATTAACGAGGCTGTCATTGTTTGACTCTGGGCTCAAAAAGGGAAATTGTTTTAAGTGGGACTCCTGCTAGGCAGATGCAACATTTGAGGCGAGCAGGAGTGGAGTTTTAATTTCCACTCAGCCCGCTTTATTATGGGACTAGAGCAGTGGTCTCTGTCCAGGGCTGCGTGAAATGATCCTGCTCATTGTGGTATCACTGAGGAAACGGTTCTTTCTCTGCACTGTATTTCCGCAGAGTCGCAGAGTCGCTTTCAGCTGCATTGTGTGGCCATCAGGCCGATGTTTGTGTTTCACTTAGGATCGAGAGCGAGACCGGCAGATCTTTGAGATTTGGGGCATCCTGCATTCACAAGTCTAGGTCTAGCAAAGAAAAACATTTTTGTATGTTATTCTGAGTTGCAGATCCATGTCTGCCTGGGATTTGAAAGACATGCCTGGGTGTCATGATGAGATAGTCCTTTCAGGTCCTAGGTAGCCTGCCCTGGTGGGGTTGATTTATTTATTTATTTTTCTTTCTCCTCCCTCGCCATAGTTTGGCAGAGCAAGTTTTCCATGGAAGATTTCAGTTAAATTTGTGTTTAAAGTCCGTACCTGTTGGGCCATTAAAGTAAATAATAATAAAAATTTAAAAAGCAGTGGAACCATTCTTCGCAAAATCTTCTTCGTCTCAAAATCCCATTTAGTCTGGCAATTATTTTCTGAAAGAGAGATTTTTTCTCTCCTTTCTGGGTCTGCTTCTGAAGGTCAAAGGTAAAGACTCCCATGAATATATTTGATATGTGGTTGATATACAACACAAATTGTAGCTCCCATGAGTTTTCTCTCTGCAAGTTTTCATCTGGTAGAACTGTGTGAACTAAAAATGTTTATTTTTTATTTTTAAGGTTTTCAAACAAAATATGATTATTTTAGCCAGTATCTTGAAGTGTACTCTCTCTTTTTGTTAAATGGCACCATTTTGAGAGCCCTTGAAATCTTTAAATTTAGTTGAGGATATGTTTCAGGGTTTTGGGTACATTGTCACTTGAAAATCTATTTTAGCATACTTGCCAAAATCATGCACTTGAATATTTCAAACAAAAGTAAATGTGTGTGTGTGTGGTTATTTTGGGGTCTACATTGCATGTATGACTCTGTTGGACTTATTATATTTTTACCTTTCGAGTAAACTCATTTTGGGATTTTCGATGCTTGGAAAAAAAACTGCAGTTTTGGGAATGCAACGTAGGAAACTTTGTTGTGTTTATTTACTGCAGTCCCCTTCAGGGGTCCTTATGGCTGTCTTCACGGTCCTAGCCAGCCAAAGCTTCAATTCTGTGGAACAGTTCTCAGCCTCTGTGTCAGTCATTAAGTGATACAGCACAAGTCCATGTGCTAGTGACTGTAGCACCTGCATTACAGCCACCCAGACTCCTTAGACAATAAAGGCACATCTTTACCATCCCAGCTGGTGGCTGGTTCCATTATAATAAATATGACATGTGTGATTCATCCAGATTTTCAGTGGGAAAAACTTCAATGGAATTTAAGGCTTTTAACAGAAAATTTTGGTTATATACAAATTCCTTTAGTTACGATTTTGAACTTTTTTAAACATTCTCCTGTAGACAAAATAAACATTAATAAAACATAGTTTTCCCCTATCTTTACCCCCCAAAAAAAGACCCATACAATATATTAAAAAAAGAAAATGAGGTTCTCATTGAAACATGGATCTTGTTTTTAACTAGCTAGTTATATTTGTTCTGTTAAAGTTCTACTGTAGAGAACTAAATATCTATTTGATCATTTTTATAATTATATACTTTTACAAATTAAAAAGATGGTATTATGGGATGACAGTGTCATGCTGACTTCTCTCTTGCTCTCGCTGCCAGCCTTGTCTTTTTCATCCGCTGTCTGTGCTGGGAGTTTTTATTTAGCTGTGTCAGTGAGAAACGGCTATGTCCCACTTCTAATGGGCTTCGTATGGTAAATGGCAGACAGGAAAGGGCAAATGGGACAGATGCTTTTATGTGTACCTTCAGAAACCGGGGTCTTCACAGCTACTTCGTTTAAAGAAGACTGATGTTTTAAATGAATTAAAGCAACAAAGTAGAAGCTTGGATTAAGCTCAGCCAAAAAAAAAAAAAAAAAGCCAGCTGCTCCTGTGGCTTAAATTGGCTGGATAAATTGCAATTTTCCAGGATTGACTGTCTGGACCCCATTTTCGTTAACTGTTAGCAGCTTGTTTTGGATTAGCTGGTTCTGGTCTGTTTGTGCATTTCCCCCTCAGTGTGTAATTCCACATGCTTCTCTCCAAGTCCTGTTGTGAATCAGCGTGACCTCTCATTGCACTGGCCCACCGCACTTATTTTTAACCTACATGGAAAACCGAAACAATGGACCATACTGCATACGATACGCCACTAGGTCATTTCCAGAACAATAGTTGGGAAAGCTGCATTTTCTCATTAAATGCTTTAGAGAAATCTTACATCTGAAGTGATATTCCAAAGGGGCATATGGTTATTAGGTGTTAACTTGTGACAGGGCCTACATTTATTTGTGGAATGTTCTCGAATATATCTCGAATAAGGAAGCTCTGAGTGGACTACATAGGCAACCCACCAATTTCTAATTTGAAATAATGAACCGGTACCATTGGTTGGATTTCATTTTTAAGTCATTCGTTTACTCAGGAGACTCACTTGGCTTTGTTGTATTATGTGTATTATTACATAATGTATCATCTCTGCAGACACATTCAACCTTTGACCAGTTATGCCTTCCCACAATTCTACCAACTCCTTTCATCGGAATGAATAATTTATAAAATTTGATCCTCAAATTGACTATAATTTAACAAATTTATGGGCGTTAATTTAAATCTTGGTACTTGCCTGATTTGTTAACCAAGGTTAATGGTTAACAATGGACCTTGCTAGTCAAAGGGGGGACTATTTAATTACCCAAAAAATTCTGGATGCAGAGACACAACTGATGAGACCAGGTCCATAATTTAAATATAAACCATGCGGTTCCATCATAGCCCCACACATATTCTGAAGCTGAAGGAGGGGGTGGATTCAGCCAGGCTTTTCCAACAGCCCCATTACCTTGAGTTTTTCTCATCTTCTGTTAGGATGGCAACCAGACCCTTTTGTGTCTGTGACCTTCCCCTCTCCTTCTCCCAGCTTCCCATCCTCCTTCCTGTGACCTTGTTCATGTTAGTGCACTGTCTCGATGAAACCATATCTGTAAAAGGGCTTTCCTTTTGATCCTTGAAAGGCTGATTTGGTGGGATAATGGCCATATTACACAATCTACTCGATGAACTGGCTGACATGTACAGTATTACTATTATTGTACACTTGAGTGAGTTGCTGTGTGTTATGTCGAGCAGTGAATGTTAACTTAAATTCTACAAGAAATTTAAGTTGTACACAGGGATATTATACTAGGTGGCATTTCTAGTCTAGAATCAGAAAAGCTAATGGAATGTGTGTTTTATGTGTGCCTGTATACATAAGTGGCATCTTGGCGCTACTCCTTTCCGTCTGAATCAGCCGACCAGACATTTCCCGGCTTTCTCTCCTTTTCTATGTTCTCAGTACTCTCGAACTGAGCTTTCAAAATGAAAGAATATGACCGTCTGCAGCAGCGGCTTTTCGCTTGTAGACTGCACTTCATACACTGTCTGACCTGTCAGCTGGCTTAGCAAATCCAAGCAGTTTACTTTTATTACAAGTTCGTCCTCAGCACCCTCTCAGTTGCAGGTGTTCACATTCTAGTATGTAAATTGCATCTGAGATTTCTCCCTCTCTCTCCATCCACTCCAAATGAGCTCAGGGCACACTTTTAAACAAATGCTTTGGTGGAAACTCTGGAGGTTCCAATCAAAAGAGTTTTCCTCTGCACTGTCAGACGTCTGTTTGAACTCCTTAGAGAATGCATGTCAGTTCTTCTGCCCTCCCCCAAGGGCGGGGGTTTATCTGCAGGTCTTGCCTTCTCATGTTGCCAAGCTTTGCTCCTTCAGACGCAGTTAACACTGAGGTTGGATGGGCCACTCACTATTAATACAGACCTGTTACATGGCAAAGCAGCGTTTCCCTTAGTTTTAAAATGTTATTTCTTTATTTTATTTTTTCTTAGAGTGGTGGGTCATAAGGCAGCTGGAGGAAGTCTGGGGGTTCTCACCTAGAAAATGTTGAATTTAGAGAGCTCATTTCACACATTTCTGTGACTTTTGAGAGGTAAAACAAACATCACGTGAAAGCTTATCTTGTTCAAAAGTCTACCATCAATAATTTTCCCATCAGTTAAAAATAATCTTTAAATCTCTTTATATATGTAAAAAAGAAAAAGAAAAACAAATTAATCACCAAAACTTTTTTCTTTCTGTTGCACAATGTGCATGTTATGTTAGAACATTTAATTTCTTCTCATCGCCTGTTGGTGGACATGTTCAATCTCAGTCAGATTTTGTCAGATTTTCAGTGTGGGCACGTTTGAATCTGTCAGAATGCTTAATAGCCAATCACCAGGCAACTGTGTTTCCCAATTTTTCCAATGTTGCGTTGAATATGTTCTTCTCTTGTAACTATAAGAATGCAAAAGATGATGTCAAACGAAATGAGCATATGGTCATCAAAGTGGTGTCTGCCCACGTCTCAGATTTTGTCTTCGGAATCTTGGAAGTCAATATTCCAAAATCTTAAACCATCTCAAATGAGATGAGATGAGTCCAAATCTTGTCAGATTATCTGCGTGGTGAAGGGACAGATACATGGAAAATATTTTTTGCCTTTATCAAGGTCTGTCATTGAAAAATTGGTGCCAGATGAAAAAGCACACTTAAAATCACAAGCTGATCTTCGTTATATTGATAATAATTAGGCCATGCTTACTCAGAAGCTTATAGAAAGGTATAGTTAGTGACATTACACAACCTGAGGTGACTGAACGCAACGTTCAGTATAATATTGATTCATGGGTGCAACAGGGAAGAACTGGAATATATTTTATATCTCATGAGTTTTTCTTTAATTTAAATAGTAATTTGTATGTAGCTTTCCTAAATGAGCCGGATTAGGGTTAGCGCATGGAGCTAGCTAGCTGTATTTAAAATGACAACCAAGGACCTGGACAGCAACAGCCTAGGAAGTAATGGAAATTAGGTTTCTACAGTCGAATGTAAAGAGCCCATAAGGATAGCTTGGCCACATATGAGTGTGTGTGTGCGCAGCATAGAGCAGAGAGGACGTACAAGTCGAAGCACCGTGGTGGAATGGCTGGGGTTTGCGAGTGTATCAGATCTTACTTTTATTGGCAGCAGCTCTGTTTTGCAGACATCCATGGACTTTCAGTAGGGGCTTTGATATAGCATTGACATATAAACTGTAAGAAAATGTGTGGCTTATGTCGTTTCTATGAACCTCTTCATTCATTACTTGTTTAGCTTGCTTGATTGATAACCTAACAAACATCTGTCAAACCGTCCTGTCCTCACACTTTCTTACAGTGGCCCTAAAGTGCAAACCTGAAAAACAAAATGAAAACCCGAAAAAACAAAATGAAACCCTGAAGAATAAATTACAAAACATGAAAAACAAAATAAAAACCCGGAAAAACAAAATGAAAACCTGAAAAACAAATTACAAAACATGAAGAAAAAAATATATTGAGGGCATAAAAAATTAAAAATAAATAAGAGGACCTGAAAAACAAATCCGAGGAAGTGAAAAAATTAATATGGGGACCTGAAAATCTATCATAGCTATTAGCACTATTATCACATATAACTTATTTTAATAATAACTTAGTTATATTATTAAACATTTCAAACATAACTCTAAATAGTTTTAGTTTATGAAAAAATAAATACTAAATTTATAATGAATTAAAATGTTCCCTTCAGTCAATACTTCACAGCCAGATTTGAAACGCAGCTAAGCACTTCACAGCCACTCCTTGGTGTATGGTGGGTAACAGAAATTGACAGATTTTTTCGTCCAATCGCTGAAGTCCAATCTGTTTTACTATGTACGCTCCCTTTCTGTAATTGCTTCTGAATTTTCCACGTCCTCAGATTTGTTATTCATGTCCTCAGATTTGTTTTTCATGTCCTCGGATTTGTTCTTCAGGTAGCCGTATTAATTTTTTAATGTCCTCGGATTCATTTTTCAGGTACCTGTATTTATTTTTTCATGTCCTCGGATTCGTTTTCAGGTCCCCGTATAATGTTTTCACCTCTTGGGATTTGTTTTTCAGGTCCCCATATTTATTTCGTCACGTCTTGGGATTTGTTTTTCAGGTCCCCGTATTTGTTTTTCACGTCTTGGGATTTGTTTTTCAGGTACCTGTATTTATTTTTTCATGTCCTCTGATTAATTTTTTCATGTTTTGGAATTTGTTTTCCAGGTTTGCACTTCAGGGCCACCGTACTTTACGCAGAATTTACAGTGCTTATGCATGGCAAACTCTTTGGATTTGGCTCCCATATGCTGTCTTGCGCAGATCTGTGACGTCTTTGATGTTTCCTTCTTTTTTATATTCATTGAATTTAAGACTACATTGTACAACATAGTATAGACCGGCAAATGGAGGCCATGCCCATTTGCGGGGAAAACAAAAGCCTTGCAGTCATTTAGTTTAAGCTTGGCCTTCTAAAAACTGTGGTAACTGCTCAGCAATATTAATCACTAATAGCAATTTGCTAATGAAAAACAATGGAAGGCAATTACCTGCACTGGATTATTCACGATGCTATGAAAAGTTAGATTTTATCCATCCAAAAACCCAGCCGCTCTTCGGGCATTGTTAATGCCAGTTAATTTTGAAAAGACTAGGATAACTAATAGAAACCTCGGTCTTTAGCACTGCTAACACTATGCAGAAATCCGTTTTGTTTTCCCGCTGCTTTGCATCGTGCTGTTTTGGTAACGTATTGCTATATTATACTTCGGTACAATGCATGAGCTGTCGCACAAGATTTCATCTGTGCTCGAGAGCTTGGATTTCTGAATGCAACAGAAAGTGCTTGAAAATGCAACTCAAAGCGGCATATTAAATCTGCGTATTAATGTGCAAATTAAAGTGGCGGTGCCCTTGAATCCTGGTGTGGTGGTGGGCCGTTATTGGCAGCACTGGTTAGAATCAGGTGCTTATTTCACTGCCCTTTCCTAATCGCATGCTAAACATAAATAGCACGTAGTATTAAACGAGACCTCAGCAATGTAAAATTTACGATTAATTTAAGACAAAAGTTTTAATTTACGATTCGGGAGATAGTATTAAAACTGGCAAAGCTCCATCACCTGTAGACATTTCTTAGTTTCTATGATAGCTGTTTGACCCTTTAGGCCTTTAAAGGATCAAAAAGCTACCGTAACCCGTTACTGTCTTTAATGTTTTCCTTCAGTAAAAGCTAAATGCCTAGTCATTGGTAGCCCTATCCCCGATCACATTGTTGATCTGGTTGACCAATAGGATTGGATTGATGGTTGTAAAATTTAGTTTTTACAGAAGATTGCAGACATTCACACAAATTATTTTAAAATCAGTTTAATTAAACAAATCCCCTTGCTTCGAAGGATTGTTTAAATGTTATGGCCTGCGATTATCCTTGACCCAAGTTTTGTTAAGTGGTTAAATTATGGTTATCAATTTTGTCTTTTATTCTAAATGGAAACTCTGAGTGCAGAAATGCCTCTCTGACCACCATAGACGTTTAGCCAGTCAGAAGTCTCTTTTTCTTCAAGGACCGCCTTTGCCCATCATCAAGACTAAAGCATTCATTGATAACGCTT
The DNA here is from genome assembly GCA_025775065.1 of Hiodon alosoides. Taxonomy (NCBI): domain Eukaryota; kingdom Metazoa; phylum Chordata; class Actinopteri; order Hiodontiformes; family Hiodontidae; genus Hiodon; species Hiodon alosoides. Next base: position 54,208 of record JAOYSI010000003.1, on the reverse strand, counting down.
TACTCTCAATAACAAGACCCCTTTTTCTAGCAGCTGATGAGAAAAAGAACCTTATCATGGGAAGTGACAGTGACTGGGGCAGGCGGTGAACTTGGTTGAATTTATCATATGCCCTGATGTAGACCTGAGGCAAACTTAAGTAGAGGCTTACCTATGTTTGCTCTTCCGCTTAAGTCCGATTTTTGGAGACTTATTGCGGATTGTAGTGACTTCTATAGGAATGTACAAAATACAATGAACAAGTATGAATATACACTCTCCGGCCACTTTATTAGGTACACCTTGCAAGTACCGAGTTGGACTCCCTTTTGCCTTCAGAACTGTCTTCGTGGCATAGAAGGTACTGGAAACATTCCTCAGGGATTTTGGTCCATATTGACATGATAGCATCACGCATTTGCTGCAGATTTGTCAGCTGCACATCCATCATGCGAATATCCTGTTCCCCCACATCCCAAAGGTGCTCTATTGGATTGAGATCTGGTGACTGTGGAGGCCTTTTGAGTACAGTGAACTCATTGTCATGTTCAAAAAACCAGTTTGAGATGATGTGAGCTTTGTGACATGACGTGTTATCCTGCTGAAAGTAGCCATTAGAAGATGGGTACACTGTAGTTACAAAGGGACGGACATAGTCAGCAACAATACTCAGGTCGGCTGTGGCGTTTAAACGATGCTCAGCTGGTACAAAGGGGCCCTAAGTGTGCCAAGAAAACCCCCACACCCAGAGATGGGCAGTATTTCAATTAAATGTATTTAAAATACATATTTAATTACTTTTGAGTATTTTGTCATTTGTATTTTGCTCGACGGAAAATAATCAGATGTAATTGTGACAAAATACTTTGAGAGATTGTATTTGGTGTATTTAAAATTTGGCTATATTTAGTAGTCCTATTAAGCCTGGTGATGAAGTTATTGTCTTATTTGAAAATAAAATGTCATAAACTGTTTTTGGCTAGATGCAAGTAAATCACGTGACACATCCTGTTGGGTTCAGCACGCTTCATGACTGTATGTATGTATGTATGTAGTACAATATGCGATCAGATATTGCTCAATGAATGTCATTATAGGACAGAAGAGCAATTCATAAATAACTGATTGTGAGAATTTGTAAATGTACTTGCTTGCTTGCTAGTGACATTAGCCAGCAAGCTAACGGTAGCTAGCAGGCTAACGTCACAGGCATGCTCAGGTATCTTTTGGTTAGTAATATAGAAGACTTCATTAGTCTATATGTCAGCTATATGTCAACATTTTTGTAGCAGTTAATCTTTATTATTGACAGCTAAATAGCTTGTGCCATCTTCTTGAGGGATGAGTGAGGACGAAGCATCAGAGCCTTGCCAGGCTGCCACATCTACAGAGGAAGCTACACCAGTACTCAAGTGTGCAATGTTGGATGGCAAATACTTCAAAATAGTGACTCAGATTCCAAATAGAAAGATAGAGGCTGAGTGTCAGTTGTGCAAAAAAAAAAAAGATAATTATATGTGGCTCTTTTGCAGCGTCATCAAATTTTTTTAGACCCACTTGAAACAATGGCACCCTGAAAAACTAAAGGAATTTAAGAAACACAAAAAAGAGTTTGCCATTAAAGAATGTAAGAAACCCAGGGCGTCATCGAGACAGACTCATCTTTTTCAGCATGTACCGGTGGTTGTTACACAAAATAAAGTGGACTCTCTTGTAACATCCTTTGTTACTAAAAATCCTTTGTTAAAGGCATGTACCCATTAGCCACTGTTGAACAAAAGAATTAATCGAATTAGTACAGGGTCTTTGCCAGGGTGCTAATGTTATGTCAAGGAGAACACTCAAAAGAAGAAGTGACGAGGATTTTAGTACCAAAACAATCAAATTCAAGGAGAAACTTAAGAACATAGAATTCAACATGTATGCACTATTGCTGATATCTGGTCAACAACAAAAATGAGTTACATGGGAGTTACTGTGCACTGGATAAAAACAGACACATTAGAACGTGAATCAGCTGCTCTTGCTTGCAGGCGTTTCCCCAGTCCACACACCTATAATCGCATTGCAGAACTTCTGGAGGAAATCCATACGGAATATGGACTAACAACTGACGCTATTGTGGCTACTGTAACTGACAATGCATCTAACTTCACAAAAGCATTTGAAGAGTTCAGTATCACAGTTGTTACAGAGAAACAAGATGAGACGGAAGAGCTGGAACTGGATACATTGCATACATTACAGTAGATCCAGAGGGAGAAGAAGTGTCAGAGTGAGGCATCATTCTACCACCCCACATCAGGTGTGCCACACACACACTGAGTTTGGTTTCAACCACTGATGCCAAAAAAGCCCTTAAAGACAATACTTCACTCTCTAGGCTGAATCATTAATCAATGGTAAAATGCTCAGCACTATTGAATGCTGCTGGCAGACCAAACTCTGCTGAAATACTTAATGAATTGATCGACCAGCAACTCAAGACACCCTGCATCTGTAGGTGGAATTCTCTTTTTGACTGTATGAGTCAGCTGACATTTCTTCGGGAGAAGCTTAATGAGATCATGCCTGCCTTACAACTCCCACCATTTAAAGAAGTAGAACTTGATTTCATGGAGGAATACTGCGAGTCCTCAGGTCCATTGCTATTGCTATTGATCACCTTCAAGGCCAGACCTCATGCTACTATGCTGACCCCCTACCTACCCTCTTTGCTGTTCAGGCTAAACTGCGTGACATGCAAGCCTCAAACCTGCAAGCCAGTGCTCGCATATTTTGCAAGCCAACATAGCTGGCTTTGAGAAAAGGTTCAATAGCTACTTAAAGCTGAAGACTGACGTCAATAGCTATGTTAATAGCTTTTACGGTGATTGTTGGAGTTATACAGTGATTTTACAAAAGTAAAAGGAGTTTTCAAGGATCCTTTAAACACAAATAAATCCTCATCAGTCAAGGCTTGGCCATCATTCGGGCAGGGTCTGCTACATGAGAAGTGTAAAAATGTTTTCGGTTCATTATGAGACCGTGGCGGGGGAAATTAGACTGTGGCAAGAGAATGAGGATGACTTCTTCATCTTCTCTGATCAGGGTAAGGCCAAATTACTTCCACTTCAGAATGTCTGTAAAGCGTTAACTGCAATTTCAGGAGTTACATTGTCTTTTTTCAATGTCTGCGTCTACTGTCTCAAATTCCAGCAATAGAAAATGACAGCCAGGAGGGTAGAGAGACGTTACAAAGCCACAGCAAAGCAGAGTTGGAGACCCTTCACTTCCTGGAGGACCCCAGGAAGGAGCTGTCTTTACTCTATATTAAACAAAGAAACCATTTTCCATTTCAGGTACAGGATATGTGGTAAAAGCAAGTGTAGATATGTTTTTAGATAAATCAATACTGTGTTTTCTTCATAAATAACTAGTTTGTATCTTTGTTGTAGACATTTATAACTTGTCAAGCTCTGAATTAGCATGTTTTTTATGTTACTGTATGTTTGCAAAAAAATAGCAGGTTGAGGTTTAAATTCAAACATTTTGCAGGACAATTCACAAGTTGTCTCATCGACCTATAGCCTACTAATTTTTATGAGAAAACTCCTTTGTTTGACTATCACCTGTGGGCATCCTTTTAAGCAGCCTAGAATGGGAGTTTCTGTGTTGTTTTATAAGTTGTTTTATGGAGGGAAAGCACTTCTCCTTTTCCCATAATAAAAGTTGTCTCTTAATCTACTTTAATGGCACATTGTCTCTTGCGCTTCTTGTAATGATTGCTTGTAAAGTTAGAGATATAGGAAATTAGCTTACTCTGCTGTTTAAAAAAAAATTGTAAATCACTCCTGAAAAAGCATCTGCTGAATGCCTAAAATAGTGTGACTGATAATTTTGCTTGTATTTTTGCATTTTCAAATTACAAATTACTTGTCTTTTAAATAAATAAATTTTCTCACACAGTATTTTTTATTTTATTTAATTACATTTGATGAGCAAGTATTTGTAATTTGTAACAAGATTCTTTTCGATGTATTTGTGCCCATCTCTGCCCACACCATTACACCACCACCAGCCAGCCAGAACCGTTGATACAAGGCAGGGTGGATCCATGCTTTCATGTTGTTTACACCAAGTTCTGACCTTACCATCAGAATTTCGCAGCAGAAATTGAGACTCATCAGACCAGGCAACGTTTTTCCAATCTTCTATTGTCCAATTTTGGTGAGCCCATGCAAATTGTAGCCTCAGTTTCCTGTTATTAGCTAACAGGAGTGGCACCCGGTGTAGCCCATCTGCTTCAAGGTTCGTTCGTTAATTCGTTCGTGTGTGTGTGTGTGTGTGTGTGTGTGTGTGTGTGTGTGTGTGTGTGTGTGTGTGTGTGTGTGTGTGTGTGTGTGTGTATTATATGGACAAAAGTATTGGGCCACACCTCTTAATCATTGAAGTCAGGTGTTTCATTCAGTCCAATTGTCACTGGTGCATAAAATTAAGCACCTAGCCATGCAGTCTGCCTTTGCAAACATTTGTGAAAGAATGGGTCGTTCTCAAGAGCTCACTGAATTTGAGAGTACTGTAATAGGATGCCACAGTTGTAACAAGTCAGTTCGTGAAATTTCTTCCCTCCTACATTTTCCACGATCAACTGTAAGTGGTATTATTGCAAAGTGGAACCATTTAGGAACCAGAGCAACTCGGCCACGAAATGGAAGACCACGTAAAGTTACAGAGCGGGGTCGCCGAGTGCTGAGGCGCATAGTGCGTAAAAGTTGGCAACGCTCTGCTGACTCAATAACAGCAGAGTTCCAAACCTCCTCTGGCATTAACATCAGCACAAAAACTGTGCACCAGGAGCTTCAGGGCATGGGTTTCCATGGTTGAGCAGCTGTATGCAAGCCTTACATAACCAAGCACAATGCCAAACGTCGGATAGAGTGGTGTAAAGCACGCTGCCACTGGACTCTGGAGCAGTGGAAATGTGCTCAGTGGAGTGACGAATCACGCTTCTCTATCTGGCAGTCTGATGGACGAGCCTGGGTTTGGCGAATGCCAGGAGAATGTTTCCTGCCT
>JAOYSI010000003.1:4214-15225 GCA_025775065.1 Hiodon alosoides | reverse complement strand
CCCTAACCCTAACCACCGAACCTGCCACCCCTAGAGCTACTCAGGCTCTGGCTAACCCTAACCCTAACCCTAACCACTGAACCTGCCACCCCTAGAGCTACTCAGGCTCTGGCTAACCCTAACCCTAACCCTAACCACTGAACCTGCCACCCCTAGAGCTACTCAGGCTCTGGCAGGGTTGTCGATTGCCTTTAAAAAACAGACAATAGTTATTGTGGTTCACTGCAATTCAGAGCTGCTGCTTTTGAAGTGTATAACACAAATCAAGAATAAATTCCACTGTTACCGAGAATAAGTGAGATCCTAGCACTGATCACACTTAGGCTGTGGACCTCCAACTAAACCAGTCAAACCAAGCACGCGGACCTCCAACTAAACCAGTCAAACCAAGCACGCGGACCTCCAGCTAAACCAGTCAAACCCAGCCCGCGGACCTCCAGCTAAACCAGTCAAACCAAGCACGCGGACCTCCAGCTAAACCAGTCAAACCAGGCCCGCGGACCTCCTGCTAAACCAGTCAAACCAAGCCCGCGGACCTCCTGCTAAACCAATCCAACCAAGCCCACGGACCTCCAGGCCACTTGCATGAAAAATAAGGCACCTTCAAGGCTGATGGTCCACAGCATCCCATTGGTTAGGCAGACAGTGCTGCTATTGACATCCCATTGGTTAGGCAGACAGTGCTGCTATTGACATCCCATTGGTTAGACAGTGGTGCTATTGACATCCCATTGGTTAGGCAGACAGTGGTGCTAGTCACCCAAAAGAGGGGGGAAAAACAAAACTTATGTGAACACTGAATCGCAGAGGGGCGGAGGGCGGAGTGTAAGCAGCGTCTGGAAGGCAAGACCTGTCAAATTTGGTTTCATCCTCCTGCCTTAACCACTGAAGAAACAAACAAACAGCTGAGTATAATAATGGGTTTTGGGCTGGGATCCAAGGGTTCTGCCTGAGGCATTGCCTAGTCCAACAAGCCCAGTTCAGCCCACCTTTGTGCGCACACAATGAATACAACCTTCAGCAATTTAGGACCGGGGGAATAAGAGCAGGTTGAACTGGATCACTGCAGCTTGGGCTTTGCATGTGTTTGAGGTGTTCTGTGAAACACGGGCCCCAGGAAACGGAGCTCTTTGGAAAGAATTGTTCACAAGGCATTCTTTGAAAGAACCTGTCAACAAAATTTATGTGCATGAGGGTGACACATGATGAGAAATATATCCGGCATTAAAAATGATTTTGTGCGATGTTGACACAGTTGTCCACTACATTGTGGTTTGAAAGTTCCCCCCATTGACAGGTATATCTATATACTACAGCCTTCTGACTAACAGAAATCCCTGAATTATAACAGGCGTCCAGATTAAGCCCACTTCTCAAAACCATATTTTTTTACACCCCTCCAAAAAGCTTTCCTAAATCCAGAGGAACCACAAGCAGTGTGTAAAATGTGGAAGGTAACAGGGCGTCTGCGCCATGCCCACCGCATTACCACAGACCAGGTCTTCATAAATCGGCAATAATTTAGCCCAGGGATAGAACAGTTGCTACGCTGCTGATCGTGGCTGCAGACAAACGTGATTGGTGTTCAGGCAGGCCCTGATGAAGATCTCTCTCTATCCTTTTTAAAAAAATCTGATGTGGTTTTAAGAGCTATGGAGGAAATTGACACCGCAATTAAATGTCACATACTTGGGGCCGGCATTTGACTGCCATAAGCAAACCTGGCCAGGGGGTAAACCTCACAATTTGGTAAATTTCTAATTTTATATTTTATTTTCAACATACTCAAACTGCCATGAGAAATTATTGCCTAATAAATTGATAGGCAGTTTCCATCGCCTCGGTAGTGACGATAATAGTACAGATTATTGTATTAACAGCAATGATAGATCCGTTTGAGAAAAACCGGAAAATACCTTTTGTGATTTTCTTACAATGAAAAGTTTTATTTAACAAGTAAGTAAATAAATAGACAAACAAACAAGTCCTACCGAACACATAACAGGTCTGTTGCGTACCAGTTCCAGCCGGGGCGCGATTTATTAATAACTGCTTTCGAAACTACAGCCTTTTTTAACAGATTTTTATGTGACTTACCTACAACAGTAGGTTCTTTCAAAACACTATTTAACTTATTACGGTGGTTTGAAAGACCATGCATACATGCAGAATCTATAGAAATTAAGTTGTAGGTGATCTTTCTGCAATAAAAACTACCCATTATCCCATGGCGTCATGAATATCTGAGTAATTTTGTTCAGTCGATAAATAAAAAAAATAAAAATCTTAACATGCTTACGTACGCAATCTAGCAGACGCAGACTTTACCTGGCAGCAAAAGTGCTTTTAAGCAGAAATCGGCGGTAAAATATATAAGACTCACCATAGTATCCTCCTCGGATAACCCGCACTCCGCTGCGATCAACATGAGCGTCGCTGCGTCTGGGTGCTTGCTCACCCTCATAAAGTTCTCCTCCAGAACTTTTATCTGATCCTCCGCTAACTCCATCATTTCCATCCCGTCTCCGGCACTCCCCTTTGAAGCCATTTCTCCCCCAAAAAACTAATCTCGCACGTCGATTTTTAACCGCCGCTCCGGAATCGAAATTTCCTCGCAAGTCACACCCGTTGTCTGCGAATAAACAACTGCAGCAAATAAGAAATAAGAACGAGAAAAAAAAGATGTATTAACTACTGACAAACGCCCACAATCAAACCGCAAGCGGCTTACTGAGATCGCACCGTGTGAAATGTCACAAAACAACAGCAGTAAGAGTAACAGCAACTTCATCCAAGATAAAATGCACATTTTCAAATCGCGCACAAAACATTAAAACAGCGTTAATCACCGAATAGAAAGCCCCGTGCATTCCAATAATACGTTTACCGTACCCCGTCTTAGCAGCTTCCGTAAGATCCGTGTCTTTCTATAACTCATCCGGAGGCAAATGTACTGAAGCTTTCCATACTACAATATTTGCCTGGTGACGTCAGACGGAGACGCGTTATGGAGTCGATGCACCTGTTAAAATTACTCACAGGTAAGGTAACCGACTGCACTTTAATTTAAAAAACAATGGATGATAGCGTATGGATATTAAATTATTATACTTAAACAACAATTGGAATTTCGAGCATTGGTTCATGAAGATTTTCTCAGCAAATTATAATTATAATGGCACTATGTTCACAGGTCTGTATCCTCCAGCATGGGGTACAATGGGTCTGGTTCTGGGTCGGGGATGGGTCAGGTTCGGGGTCAGGGTCAGGGTTAGGGCCAGGGCAAATTTATCAAGGTTCTTGAGAGTCTGAAGTTTCTAAAGCCGCAGTTTGGGAGTATGTACAATTACATTTTTAAGAAATCAGGCAGGAGTCCAGTGGCTGTTAACAGTAGCCTAAATCCAGTGATACGAAAATAATTTTAAAAATATTTATACGTAATGATATTAATAAAATACATTTTTTTAAAGTGTAAGTCACTATACTTCAAATACAACCAATGCAAATCTAATGCAAAGCATTTACAGTCAATTGATCGTTTGTAGTTACAGCACCTAAAAATAGCAATGGTGCTTTTTAAAAATGTCTGCTAATGTTTGTGTGAAGCATTTGGCTTCGAGTGTAGGAAGTCCCCACAGAGTAACCCCCGGCCAACAGCTGCACAGAGAAAATAAACTCCCTCTGAACAAGGCACTGTTCTGACTCAGAAGACGAACCCTAACAGAAATCAGACAGTCTCAAACTGACAGGTGACCTAGGATGATCACAAGATCATTTGAGTGAGAGAGAAAGAACGAGTGCATTTGAGCCAGGTGATACACCCGATCATCTTAAGAGGAATACCGGGCCATACTAGGAACACCATATTGACTGTGTTTTTTTTTTTTAATGATTCAACAAGAGGATCGGTATTCACAATTTTGAAGTAACGCAACGTCAACGCGTGCCTGAAGGGTTTCTTACAGACTGGAATCTTTGTGTCTTAAACTCAGAGACATTTAACATATGTTAGTTCATGCCGTACAAAATTAGTAGCATTCTGACTGTAATTTAAAAAGACACAAACAGGCATGGGAATTGTAATCTGTAGAGTGCAGAAAGACAGGAAAAGTAACAGCAAACCAATTTTAAAACTCTCACCCTCCTATTGAGCAGCAAAAATGAAGTAAAATACACAGACTACTGGAAATCCACAGACGGCTGCAGTTTGGTTATAAATCTTAACTAATGTCAGGAGGCAAAGACAACAACAAACCCCCCAACAGTCTCGCTGTCTAGCTCCTTGCCTTGTTTCCATTACAAGAACCCTCCGGTCAGATAGTTAGGAAGGCAAGTAATCACATGGATCTTACATAAAGCCCCCCGCCCCCGGAGATCTGAAAACATCTGGAAGTGGAAATCAAACTCACGCGTGCCCCGGGGAGGAAATGAGGCACGGCGTCCACGTTTTTGACCCCGAGTCTGGGCCGAAGGTGGCGCTCTGGAACCCTTCAGCTATGCGTGCGTCTTTTCTCCCGCACCGCAGAGGAAGTGTTTAAGACGGGCTTCACTGACGGACACACAACGCCTTCTCACAGTTCACCTACCTGGCAGAGAGCGGACCAACCCAGTGCAGAGGCAGGCGTTTCAGGAGTCGTCTGGGCTAAGCACGCTTTTGAAGCAAGGGTTTTATTAGTAACGATAGACACATAGGAACTAGATACACAGAAGCCGATTGTCTAGTTGGTGACGGCCTTAGCGGGTGTTTCTGAAGGCCTAACCTGATTTTCTTTAAAGTACAGACAATCGACGTATTCAAAGTAATTTATGCATTTCTCTAGAACTAATAACGATTGCCACCATTCACTTTTAGCCCAATTCCATCTCTGAATGTAGCAGAAGAAAAAAAACTTGAATGTGAATCTAATTATTCAACATTTCCACATTTCAACAGCTCCACCTTTCATGGAAAGATGTGGTATTTTGTGAACGAGAAGCTCACCGTGACAGCCCTCTATACCAGGAGTTCCTCTGAAGTCACATGGGGTTTAGAAGTTCCACCTCCAGGGGCTGGACAGCCATCCAAATAAACACGTTTTTGTTGTTGTGAGTGTGAGTGTGTGTGTGCCTGCGTCTGTGTGTGTGTGTGCGTGTGCGAGTGCGTGTGCGAGTGTGTCTGTGTGTGTGTCTGTGTGTGCATGTTCATGTGTGCATGCGAGTATGTGTGTGCACGTGTGAGTATGTGTGTCAAGATAATGGAAACTTTATCATTCCGTCCCTCAAAACCAGGACTATTAAACAGGGGTAATACTGGCACAACAAAAATAACCTTTGTTCAGCGTTATGAAAAGAGCGAGAGTTGTAAAAGAAGCGAGGGCCAGAGGGCTTTGTATTCTTCTCTAGCAGATGTTGGAGCGATTTCTGCCAACAGACACAAACTCTCCCCGCCCTGTGCAAAGGGAGTCGTTCAATAAATAATCTCTAAAGTCAAAGCATAACATTTCACTGGTTCACTCCTTCAGGTAACAACAGGGTTCATCTTCTCATGAGGAGAACAGCATATTACAACACCATAGAAAAGAACTACACCCAGTATCTATATAGAGATGGGATGGTTTGTGCAACAGAGACTTTAGTTTAATAAAGAAAAACACTGCTTATCTGCTTATGGGATTCTCACGTCAATGTTGTTTTCTGGAGGCTATAATAGAGAGGGAAAAAACACCCTGGGATTGGGAAATGTCGTCATGCATGTCGTCATGCATGTCGTCAGGGCAAACCCTGAAGCAGAATTACATCATGGCCATGAAAATGTCAGGCGCACATGCGACCTGGGGTGAGTGGGGGGAGATGGGTTGTATGTAATGCCAACAGCAGCATGTCTGAAAGGTAACGATACTGTGTTGACTCACTGACAGAAGGGGCGCGGAAACAAATACCCTCTGGCAAATCGACCTGTGTGTGTGTGTGTGTGTGTGTGTGTGTGCGTGTCTGTGTGCATCAGCACGTGGCGTTAGCAACCTTGGATAGCTCCTGTCACACACACACACACACACACACACACACACACAAGTCCGTTTGAAAGAAAGAGCGAGACTCTGGCAGAGTGAAACATCTGTGAACCATTGTGACTGGGTCTCTGTTCACTCTTGGCTTTCACTGCAACCCGTCAGGAAAAGCAACCCTTTTTTTATTATTAAATGCATTTCCTATTAGTATCACAGTACGAGCAGTTCTGCAGTAAGCAGGACAGAATCACCTTCAGCTGTTAGGTTTATAAAAATAAAAACACATTATTCTTTAAATAAACAAACTGAAAAGGTGAGTGCTGGGAATATCAGATTATTGCAACTGAAGTTGATTTTTCCTAGCTGTGAAATTAGATTTTTGTGGCTTTATTGTAATAATTTTAATGGCGATTTCCGCAAAACGCTTTATGTAAGGAGCAAAATTACACACACAACTGGAACAGATCTTTGTGATTAAGAGCTTTTTATGCAGTGTTCCGGAAAAAATTCAGAAAGCAGCCAGATATGAGGTTATGCCTTTCTCCAGGCAGACAGAACCAGCGTGGTGCCGTCCGGTTTGAGAATATAGAAGCGGAGCTGAAACTCCATAGCACAGCCGAAACCATGAGCGCCCCCGCCCCACACTTTTCCACTGGTACAGAGGGGCGTGTTCTGACTCTGAAAAATCGTACAGGAAACGAGCATTTCCAAAATGACTCTATTGAGTGATCTAATTTTCTTCACTTCCTATTTTAACAGGCTATTCCAAAGCCTGTTCATCTTTGTTTTTGTGTAAATATGCCAGCATTTTAAACAGGACAAGAACAATGGAGCCGTTTCCCCTCCCCTTTAGTGACGGGTGTTACACACTATTGTTTTGCTCATTTTAGTTTGAGATCAGACCTGAAACGAGAACGCAACCGCGAAGTACAGCAGGGGATTTGTGGTTGAAAGTAACAGCTGGAGCACTAGGCATCTGGATTAACGGCGAGGCGAGGCGGTCTGGATTTTCTCGCTGAAGGCGTTACGGCGAGGCGAGGCGGTCTGGATTTTCTCGCTGAAGGCGTTACGGCGAGGCAAGGCGAGGCGGTCTGGATTTTCTCGCTGAAGGCGTTGCGGCGAGGCGAGCGAAAAAGCGGTCTGGATTTTCTCGCTGAAGGCGTTACGGCGAGGCGAGCGCGAAGAGGTCTGGATTTTCCCCGGCTGACCGGGTGGCGAGGCGAGCGCGAAGGGGTCTGGATTTTCCCCGGCTGACCGGGTGGCGAGGCAGACTGGTTCGCTCAGTGGCTCTGTCTGCACCAATGCCAAAGCAGTGCCGAAAATAAACAAAACCGGCCCTAACCCCGGAACCACTTTCCTTTCAATAATTAGCGCTGTATTTGCCTATATAGGAAAACACGCAGATTTAGCGCAGTATTTAAGAGATCTAGGAGGTCTGTTTTGCTGTCGGAAAAATCTTCGCCTAACAACGGAGTCGACCCGTAACACAAGGCCTAATTTATAATCGGTTATTTCTGAAGATGCACGATTTATACTGACCTTGTCCTAGAAAAGTAAATTTTTTACCATGTTAAACCTTGGCTTGCGATCCCCCGAGACCAGATGATGTTTTGCATTTTTTCGGGTCAGCACGGAGGGATCTTCCCACATGGAATGCGTTTTTGGGAGCACAGGTTAGCCATTGGGTAATTACAAAACAGCAGTCTTTATATTTAACTCCCTTTTGGTCAAGTCAAGGAAACCAAAAAACCCATATGCCATGCCTCCCCTCCATTGTAGCTTCCGCTGCTCTAATCTAGAAAGCCTTTTTCTTTATGATAAGGAACGTTGACAGACCCCCCCCCAAAAAAAAAGAAACTAGGGTTATTATCGTCTGGTCCTTAGTTATCTGGGGTTTCCAGGGAAACCACACAGGCCTTGGAGTCTTAATATCTGTGTTCAAAATTAAGTTCAGTTTTTTTTACTACAATAGAACTTCATCATCCAAAATCCTGAAAATAAACAGACCCGCATCCTATGGGTTTAAGCTTATGGAAGAAAAGAAAAAGAATAATATAAATATTATACTTGTAAATGGTTGCATAAATATTGTGGATCCCTGACTTGAATTGAGTTTATAACAGCCTAGGTTAGGGGAAACCCAAGTTCAAAACGCAAATCATGACTAAGTATGAATGAATAGCTAAAATATATTGCCCAATGCCAAGCTTACTCTCAAACCAAGTCCAGGACTAAGAATGACATGGAGTCCCCAGAGTCCCGAGAGTCCCAGTTCCAAAGAAGCGTACACCGTTGATCTCCAAACCAGAGTCAAAATGCAGGCCAGTTTTTAACAGGTACCGGTCAATGAATAGCCAACATGTATACCATCACATAAAATATATTTTGTAAGCAATTCCTATAATAGATACAAGTATATGTCCTACAAAAACAATTCAACGGATTTAATGGACCAGGAATTGTCATGAGCACGGAAAAATGGTTCAGTTAGTAACACATTCCTCAGAGTGATTACGGTTCGCCACATATCTCACGCTTGTACCACTGAAGCACCAGAATGAACCCGGTCAGGATCTCGCGTGACCGTACACCAATCTAATTGATTTGGAGCGTTAAGAATAACCCACCTCATAATACAGGCATACTTAGGGAATTATAACTACAGCTGTATCCAAGACTTCAACCTATGGACAGGGAGTTAATAATCAATCACGCTCAACCAAGCCCCTTTTCCAGTGAACTGAAAATCAACACTGTCTCCCTCTAGTGTGCCATTATTGTAAAAGCAATTATAACTGATAGTACAGAAACACTTAAGTTCATTCATGTTTCAATTCTCAGTTAAAGTATATATTCATTCAATATCATAAAAATGCCTATAGATTAGAATAAAATAAGCAATATGAAGCAAAATATTCTTGTTTTATTTAATAAGCGGATCATAAATAATCTCACATAAAAGATTTGCAAGAGAATTACAAAGAACTGGTGTTATTGCCCGAAAAAGGTGGGATGTTACATTACATCAACTAGAGTTTCCTCGGACCACACTGGACTTAACGGCTCTGGCCTGTAGGGGGCACCACTGCTCACAAAGTGACATCCAGCTGGAGGAGGGCAGAACCGATCCAAGGCCCTCGGTTTACAACAGAATGTCGGACGCCGTTTCGCAATTTACAACAAAGCAGACTTCCATGTCCTGTCCGGAGTTGTCACAGGAGAGAGAGAGAGAGACACACACAGAGAGAGCGAGAGAGAGAGAGAGAGAGAGACACACAGAGAGAGCGAGAGAGAGAGCGAGACACAGAGAGAGAGAGAGACACACAGAGAGAGAGAGAGAGAGAGAGAGAGGGGGGGGGAAATGGGGCTGATGTAAAAAAAAATTAAAAAAGAAGAGTGTGAAGCAGAAACGCATGCATGACGGCTTCCCTCCCTCAGCGAGAGATTTCTGCACACACCCGGGTGCCTTCGCCTTCCTCCCCCAGACACAGGGCGCACGGGAGCCACTACAGGGAACTACAGGAAAGCAGCCACAAAACCACAAGGCGTTTTCTTCAGTTGTACCGGACAGGAAGCAAGCTAAAAGAAAGGTTCCGGTCCGATCCACAGCGCCACTCCCGTCTGAAGCGCTCCTCTCTGTCCCGCTCCCGCTCCGCTCCGCTCCTCTCTGTCCCGCTCCCGCTCCGCTCTGTCCCGCTCCCGCTCCCCTCCCTCGGGCACCCCCACCCCCCATCCAGCACACGCCGTCGCGGGCTGGTGCACTGGGAGGCGCTGTAACCTCTGTGGTCCTACCCTACAAAGTCAGGCGGAGGTTTCCTGCTAAAGATGTACCACAATGCGGGTGCGGTACGACGCTACCATCGGCACACCACGGGGCTGGTGTGGTTGGGGCTGGCTACTTGGACATCTGTTGCTGGATGTGAAGCAGGAACTCGTAATAAGAGAAGGCAGATTCTGAGCGGTCTTCCACCAGGTGCTGAAAGAAGCTAGTCTTGGCGGAAGCATCATCTCTGAGAATATAAGGACAAAGCAGATGTCAGCGTGAACACTTTGGTGTAGAAGACTCGATATAAATATATCACGATTCATTCCTTTAACAGGGCTTTAAAACAGAACGTGTCAAAACACTCTCACAACATTATCGCAACACTAAACAGAAACAGCTCTTTTTCTCTCTGGGACCGATGTGTCATAAAGACCCGATTGGGCCAGGTGTGTCCACGAGAGGGTCCGTCCAGGCCATTGGAAACCCAGCTGTTCCCAGTCAGGCTCCAGCCAAAGGGAACCCACTCTAAGCAGAAGACGAGCTTACTTCACAACGTAGAGAGTTGGCCAGAGGGGACGCGAATCCTGCAGCCAGTTCAGAAACGCTCTGGTCCTCCCGGAGGAAGGGGTGTCCAGCTCGGGTAATTGGGTCTGGGGAGAGGGGAAGAAGGTTCAAAATCCAAACGTCTAGCACTGGAAGGTGGATGAGAACGTGACTGAGAAACCGGGAATAATGCAAAAATCAAAATCAAACTGGTAAGGCTTTGAGTTACCATATTCTGCGGAATGGAGGCGTGGTTGGGGCAACCCAGCACATCTCTAACGAACAGCTCACTGCAGGATTTCCCCACCCACAGGTAAATCACCTGGAGGAGAGAGAGCAGCAGTGCTCAGTACGGTCGTTACAACCTGGGGAGCGCGGTCGCTCCACACAAGCCCACACTCACGTTGCCGCAATCCATCAGGAAGGCGCCCTCTCTGGTCAGCTTCTCAGCTGTGAGGTGGAGGAGGTACGGCTGGGGGACAGTGCTGTTGTTCAGATGGAGTGCCCCCTGTTGGTGGATAAACAGCATCTGAAGGAAAACCTTAAAGCAACTGAGCATTAAACAGTTTCAATGAGCAGAGCAGATCAATTCCCTGGTGCTCGGCCATTTTGCTTTGCACTGGATAAAAAACAGAATATCAGACAGGTTTGTCCACCCGGTACAGGTCTGGGTGGGTTAGAACAGTATGTAGGCCTGCAGGGCGTCTCACCTGGT
>JAOYSI010000002.1:2573164-2590837 GCA_025775065.1 Hiodon alosoides | reverse complement strand
AACTTTAATGAGGCTAAGTTCATCACCTTTAGCATGTTGATTTTCTGTGCTGTCTGGATAGCATTTGTCCCTGCCTATGTCAGCACCCCGGGGAAGTACACAGTTGCCGTAGAGATTTTTGCTATCCTTGCCTCCAGCTTTGGTCTCCTTTTCTCTATTTTCTCCCCGAAGTGCTATATTATTTTGTTCAGGCCAGAGAACAACACCAAGAAATTCCTGATGGGAAAAAGTTCCACAAACAAGCTCTAATAATTTTATGAAACAGGTTTAGCTAAAATTTACAAATATTAACAAAACACAAGCTGTTTTTGTGTAAATAGTTAATGACGCCTGTAATTATTCAATTATTGTATTTATTAAAAATTTATGTGACATTTTTGAAGGATGTGCATTTCATATGAAAAGTTGTTTAATTTCCTTCATGTCTGTAATTATTTTTGTCTTTGTGGTTTATTTTAATTTAAAATCTTTGTAAATTGCCTCTATTCAATAAAAACAGAGAATAATTCTAATAAAAAGTTTGAAGTAATTTTTACAAATAATAATACTTGGCGAAGTTGGTAGCTATCACTGGACTGCAATCATGTATCAAAAATGTACTGAAGTTACAAAAAAAAAACAATACACCTACCCCATCAACTCTTCACAGCCCCAAGGTGGCTGGATATGTAAATATCACACTATTATTGACTGTACTATTCACTTGAATGCATCTCTCAATGCATTTCATGTACATAAATAATGAAAAACAGATATCACTGATGATTTGTAGAATTGTAAACTTTATTGATGTTCTGTTGAACAAACATTCAAAAACGTTTTTGAGAATTAAAATTCTGGCCTTAATTTCACAGTGTGGGGTTGCCCAAACTATTAATCATTAAATTAATATATTTTGTTAAATATAGAGTCGGGTTTACAGACACTTAACTACCTAACGGTTTAACGACCACGTGGAGTTACAACCAGCTTTCCGACCAGTCTGTACTGGATGCCGTACAAGAACTTTGGTCGTGGAAACGGCAGCGCGTATAAACACTACTGTATAAACATTGAAAAATATACTTCAAATTTTATAAATGGTGCAAAGGTGACATTATAACAATATCTAAAGATGGCTGACACAAACCCACTACCAGTACAGTATGCTTGAAATATCGGTAAGGGACGGCTCTTCACTTATCGACTAATTTGCTTAACGACCTAGTCGTAGGAACGTATCTCGTTCGTTAAGTGAGAAGTAGGAGTAATTCATAGTATTGCATATGATAATTAATTTCCAGCTAAACTTAAAACATGTCTAAAAAATAGACTCAATAGTAAGAAATAAAAATATAATTTCTACTTCTTTGGAGGAGTTCGACCCATCAGGGCCTTCTTGGTGTTCTGCTCTGGATGAAGCAAAATAATATAACATTTTGGTGCAAAGATACAGAATAAAAGCCCATAGCTGGAGGCCAGGATGGCAAAGATTTCCACGGCGACTGTGTATTTCCCCGGCGAACTGACATAGGCGGGAACGAAGGTGATCCAGACGGCGCAGAAGATGAGCATGCTGAAGGTGATGAACTTGGCCTCATTAAAGTTGTCCGGCAGCTTCCTGGCTAACACGGCGAGTAGAAAGCTGATGGCGGCCAGCAGGCCAATGTATCCCAGCAGGCAGCCAAATCCCACAGTCGAACCAACTGCACACTCGTAGACGATCTTGGATTTCTGGTAGCGGCTGTTTTTAAAAGGTGTCGGGGAGGCAGTGGTCAGCCATGCAATGCAGATTGCTGCCTGGACCCCGGTGAAGGCCAGCACCGTGCCCCTCTGCTGGGCTGCCCCAAACCACTTCATTACATTACCGTCTGGCATTGTTGCTTTGAATGCCATGACCACCACTATAGTCTTCACCAGGATGCAGGAGATGCAGAGCGCGAAGGTGAGCCCAAAAACCACATGCCTCAGCTGGCATGTCCACCGCTGTGGCTGGCCCATGAACAGCAGGGAGCACAGGAAACACAGCGTAAGAGATAGGAGCAACAGAAAGCTCAGCTCTGAGTTGTTGGCCCTCACCATGGGTGTGTTTCTGTGGTGGATGAACACAGACAGGACGCCCACACAGATGCACGCTCCTAGCACTGAGATGACGGTTAGGCAGATTCCCAGAGGCTCCTGGTAGGAGAGGAATTCCACTACTTTAGGTATGCAATCATCATGAGGTGTGTTGGACCAGAAGTCATCTGGGCACCTAAAGCACTCACTGGAGTCTAGAATGAAAAGTGAATATATGTGAATATGTTATTGGGCAAATTTTAGCAGCACAGCAGAATAAATGTTTCAGTACAATCCATTATTTCAAGATTTTGTATATAAATTATAATGATGTTTGTAAGGTGTGAGGTGGAAGCATTACTAGCATTAGTTTCAGACAGAATCTTTGGTAATAGCAGCATTATGCCTTTGGAATTTTATTATATATAGTTTTTTTATGGACTATTGCCTGAAAATTTGTATGTATTCCTGGATTCCATGCTTTCAGCTCAGAAAATATGTGATTTCATGATCTGGATTTGCAATTTATGTTCTGAAAAGTTTACTTCTGTCTCAGTAATACAGCCAGTGAAAACACCTGTTTCCTTCTACTTGTTTTCCTTCCTACTCTACTTTCAACTCATTGTCAAAGGCATTTTGGACTTATTATTAAAGTAAACACCGATGGTTCAAAATATTTCAGGACTGACTGGGTTTATAGAATCTGTTCCTTGTCTAGTTGTTTTCACACCTACTGCTCACCTGTCTGATTGCTAATCTCTCCATCTGCACAGGGCAGGCAATCAAAGCAGCAGATGGGCTCTCCCTTCCTGGGGGTCCTCCTGGTCCCTGGAGGGCATAGCTCACTGCAAACCGATCTTGGGGCCTGGTAAGTTGGGCACGAGAGCCACAGCATTTAAACACGCAGCAGTATTTTTTACAAGACGACACCAGGAGAGTCCAATAAAAATAAAAATATAATAATATGTTATGGGAGAGGTGGCTGCATGAACTCAACACCGTATGGTACACTGCCTAAAACATTAACACCATGTTGATCATGGACAAGAGACACGAAGAACAGTCTCTTGTAAAAAATAGAGCTGCCTAAAAACATTAGGTATTTTCCTCAGACACACTGTAAAGGTGTATCAGTGAAAGGATATACAACACTGATAATATTGAATAGATCAGACAGTGAAGATATGACTCATTGAGAGGATACAGTTGCAATAAAATAATATAAATGAGTAAGTAAACTAATAATAATAAATCTCAGGAAAAATGCACTATTCGAACAAACAAAAATGGTGTGTGTTGGGGAAAGGCTCACTTTTTTGGATTTGAAATTCCAGAAAATTTTGTCTTCGTCCAGTGTAAGCTTCTCTCTGCCGGGAGCCGATTCATCAAAGGTACCCACAGTCTTAGTTGTCATCGCCCCGTCTGGAGACCTCTGCCAGTTCAACACGTCGTAAATGGCCAGAGCATCACCGTTCTCGTCAAAGGACACCCTGTCTCCAAAGCGTGTTGTGAAATTCACCCTCTGCAGGTAGTACACCAACTGAGCAAAAATCAAGGTTCGATTAGAAAGCTAAGATATGTATCTGGGGTATAAAATGTGAGTAATATCAGCAGTGATTAAGATCATACTACATTAATAAAACTGGTATACTGCTTTGCATAAAATATTATAGCTATCAAATTAGTTTTTTAAATACTTTTTTTTTTTAATACTGAAAAAATAAAAAGGGTTATTCCACAGTAGTCTGTGAACACAGCACAGTTTTCTTATTTCAGTGTGAGTGTTACTATTTTTGTCATGTTTTTTTTTGTCTGAGAGTATATTCTTTTTTAGAGAGTATATGTGTGAGTGTGGTGCTGTCTAACCTGCCAGGGCTGTAATGTCTGCAGCTCAGCACAGGTGTTCCCAGAGAAGGGTCCTCTGCCCGGTTCACAGCTCAGCAGGTCATGGAGGGCATTCGCCAAGGCGTACACTGCTTTGTATACATTGTAGGGTCCCCTGAGGTCAGATACGTCGCTGTAGACTGTCTCTGTGGCAGCTAAATCCTCCTGTCCTGTGCAGATCCTGCTACCATTCTCTTTTTGAGTGGCGGAAGATCCAGGCTCAAATTTGCAGCCAAAGATATCCTCCCAGAACATACCTATCATGTTATTGTCAGGGTCTGTGGTGTGTCGGACACCGAGCAGGAACTCTTGGAGCCCATTGATATCACCATGGCGAATTGCGATTCCCAGTGTGCCGCCCAGAAATGGCAGCAGCTGGGAGGTGAGGAAAGCAGGCACAGTGGTCCAAGCCTCGCTTGCTATCCACTGCCGCCCTGTCACGTTTTGCAGGACGATCTCCTCGATGAGGGGCAACAGGTACGCCGCAGTGGAGAAGATGACAATGACCCGTGCTGTGGACTGCTGGATGGTGGCTATTATTTGCTGGATCTCGGCTGAGATATTGACTCTGGGAAGGATCTCAGTGTAAGCCACACAGCCAAACTGGCTAACCTCTTCATGAAATGAGTGGGCCGCGTACATTCCATAGTCATCATTGCTAACCACAAGGCCAACCCAGGTCCAGTGGAACTGCTGCAGAATCTGAACCATGGCTTTGACCTGGAAGGCATCGCTGGGGATTGTTCTGAAGAAAGATGGATACTCCTGTCTGTTGCTGAGGCAGGAACAGGTGGCAAAGTAGCTCACCTGTGAATGTGGAGTAGAGAGTTCAGAGACAGAGACACTTAACACAAAAACAATTTACACTAATATTCAAAGAGTCAATTAAAAAGAGAATAAAATCTCGCATTGTTGCAAAGAACTTTCAGTCAGTGGTTTCATTTATTCATTGAAAAAACTTTAAGAGTTTCAGTATTGACAATGTGAGTCTCTCCGGCCCTCTGTCAGTTTTAAACCGTGACCCTCCAGGGGGTCCTTTCCCCCATGTCTGCCTTGTCCCAGGGCCGTACCAAAGGCATGCGGAACAAGCCCAGCACTCTGGATATAGCGATGGAGTGGGTGGACCCTGGATCACCAAGAATACCCAGAATTGGTGGTGGTCCAGTGCAGTTCAAGTCGGAGAAGAATTCACTCGTCCCGCTGGCCAGTACTGTTGCTGCCCGGAATGCCACACTCAGCTTCACACAGTTGTCGTAGATCCGGTAACCCAGGGTAATGTTAGGCAGGAGAGTTGGGTTTTTGTTAATTTCCTCTATAGCAAAGGCCATAGTCTGTGCTGCCTTGAACTCAGCCAAGTCAAAGCTGACACATGATAGGAAAAACAGTTGTTTAGGCTCTACTTTCAATGCATCAATCATTTCGATAAAATTTAATTTATTGTAGCAAATTTTTACAGTGTGATTTAATCAATTTTGCACTATTGAGTATAAAAGTATAATACATTTTCATCTCTATTATACGCTAAAAAAGATTTAACTAGTATGTACATAACCATAAGCTAAAATAACCAAAAGATACAAAAAAAAAAATTGTATTTAATGTAGTTTAATGCCTTTAGCAGGTTTATTTTTTTTTTAGTTTTTTCCAGTTTTCATACTATTACTCATTATAGCTATTATTAATGTTCCGGTCCTCTTGTACTCACCGCTCACACCTGGGTTGTTCAGGCTCAGATGTAAAAGACAGCTCGGGATAAATTGTAAGGAAGTGTACCTCGAACAACCCCCCGAAAATCACGTCCCCGTCCCGGCTCAACCCGTTCAGGCGGAAGCGCTCCCGCAGCCGGCAGGTGTGCTCTTGTGAGTCTGCCGGGGTGGAGGGGCTGCCCTCGGCTGCTGCCATGAGCAGGGCAAAATTCAGACACCAGCACAGACACAGGGGGCTCCACATGGCTTCTGCAGTATCACCTCGCTGGCCTGAGCCTCACAGTTTTAAAGCCATAGAGGGCTGGCCTCCCCAGAGACCGGTTTCATCATTTATCCCTTTGGGAAAGGGAAATTTGGGGACTCAGGGTTAAGTGTCTGGCTGGTCTTTTCTGAGAGGTTTAGCTTTGAATACTGAATTAACGTCTAGTAAAATGTTACAAATCACAGTAAAGACAGGTATGCGAAAGGCATGCATGATTTAGGTTGGAATTTCCATATTTTATATTCATGAATGTATTTAACTAGAATAAACCGTTAGTTAACTTTATCCGATCATTTGTTATTTCCAATGAGAAAATTTTTACAGGGTTTTGGAATTGAGTTTAGTAGCTAACAGCTACAGTATAACACAATATAATTTTTTTGCATGGGTTTGGGTCAGGTTGTGTTTAAAGCGGGTCTGGTTAATTTGTGGATGGAATTTGCAGTTATTGCAGTTTGCGGGTGAAAATGTGACTTATGCAGGACTCAACTGTCTTGTGGTTTTGAGCGTTGGGAAGGAAAAGCTGCCCCCTGCCAGGTCAAGAGCAGTATAACACTAGCTTAGTCTGGGAGAGCTTAAGCAGGGACTTAAGCAGGGACTTCTCCACAGAGCTGCCTCAAGATGGCAATCATGAGCCTCCGGTGACAATCCCCATTACACTCTTACCTCCACCTCTACACCTGAGCCCAAAGGCTCTGAGAAACAAACTGATGAATAGGACTTGGTAGGAATAAGTTTCTCGCTCTCTTACTGCCATTGTGAAGATACTGAAATAATGTAGTGACACTAACCAGTATTTCTCTCATTTCCACTGATATGATGATTTATTATTGAAAGGTGGACCCCCATCCTGAGTCACTCCCTGTCTTTTGGCAGCTCAGATTTTTGTATATATCCCAGTGCATCAACAGCTATTACAGTCCTCCTGCCAGAGATAACAGTCCATTACCGTGCATTCCATCTTGGCTTGTCTGTGAGCACTGTAAGAGTAGCTCACATAAACTACAGCAAGTAGTAGGGCATCAAGTGCAACTCTGTTTTTTTACCTCCTTCTCACAAACTGTTTTACGCTTTGGAGTCTTAATTATTAGTCAAAAGACCCACATCTCCACTCAAGAGAAATGATGCTCCATAAAATGGACAATTTAAAATGGCTTTTAAAATGGCTTTTTTTTTTGTGTGTACATGTGGATCTGTGCATGGATGTGTTTTGTAGGTGCTTTTACATCTTTCTGCGTAATAGTAATAGCCCATATCAGCCTTAACCAAACTGATAAATGAATTATATTCCATATATGGAATACATGTATATATTTATATGTATGTGTGTGTGTGTGTGTGTGTGTGTGTGTGTGTTTGTATTACACTTTATAAATTAATATAATAGTTTTTCTATATAAATAATTAGTATCAAACACACTACAGTTTCAGATAAGTAAGTTAAAAAAAAATTAGAGTACGAGAAATACCAACAAGTAAGAAATGTTTTAATCAATTAAGCAACTGTTACCACTTGAGTGAATATTGCATTAATTTATGTTTATCCCATCCAATGATGTCACTCTATTTTCACATCTAATAATTTAACTGGGATTTCTTTTAAGGCCTATTGTCATATCATTTGGTGTTTGGCTGTCTGTCCCAAGAGTATGGTGTGTCGTTGTCATTCATATGGAGAACTCACTGGGGCGGATTTAATGACTCTTATAAGGCGAGCGTTAATGTCAGTGCGCTGTGTTGCCAAGAGCCACCCAAGTTCCATGTTGGTCTGATGTTTCCAAGATGCCTGCCCAAAGTGCTGCAGTGTTAGGTCTCACTCTCATCTTTGCAACGATGGTCAGAGGCACCCAGACAGTGCCAATGTGTCAGCAGCTGGGTGATTTTGACCTCCCCATGCTGGAGGTGGACGGAGACATTGTCATAGGAGGGCTGTTCCCGCTGCACTTCATAATTCCGGAGCTCCATCACTCATACAGAGCTAAACCGTACCAGAGCAAGTGCCTTGGGTGAGTACACCTGCTTTTTTTGGAGGAGAAAAAGCCCAAGCTGTGTTAGGGGCAGCAGGGTGTCCATAGAGTTCTCTTCTGCCACCAACAACTTTCGCTAATCAGAGCCCTTACTGCTACGCTTAGTAGGAAAATTAGGAAATGCTGAGAAACATCACAGCCAGGTTCTAGAAAGCTGCAGATGCTTGGTTATTTCCATCTAAGCCATCCGTCCCACATAGCATCAGGAGAAGTGTTTGATATCAATTATTCCCAGGATTTATCCACCCGGTAATCTATCCAATGATTCAGCTAAGAGTTTGGATAAAGAATGGGCAGGGACACGTTGGGTCCTGGAACAGGGTCACTCCTCTGTGTCTCTTTTCCAGCTTTGACTTTCGAGCATTCCGCTGGATCCAAACCATGGTGTTCGCTATTGAGGAGATCAATAGGAATAGCAGCCTGCTACCCGGGGTGAGGCTAGGGTACAGGATCCTGGACAGCTGCGATCACGTCCATACTGGGCTCCGGGGGGCCCTCTCGTTAGTAAACAGCTCTTCAGGCCAGGAAGATTCGGACGTCGTCTGCTTTGGCGGTGGCCCTGTGCCGACCATCATAGGCTTGGCATCCTCCTCACCAACCCGGGCAGTTGCGCACACATTGGGTCCATTTGGCATCCCCCTGGTGAGTGTGAGCAAGAGGTAAAAGATTTCAATCAAATTGGTTTGAATTCTGTAAACAGTGCTTCCCTTTCTCTGAAATTCACGGCCAAGTGAAAATCAACGTATATATAAATAGATTTCATATGTTAATTGAATATTTTCACCAAACAAAACACAGTAGATAAGACATGCATAGGTTCATCAATTGTGTAATTGTTTAATTTCAAATGGCTTCAGACTCGTATAGCCTCTCTGAAATTGTTGGATAAAGGGATATACAACTAACGTATCAACTCCAGTCATTCTGAAAATAATGAAAGAAAATATTGTTGAAATGCATTTACATTATGTGTAATATGTATTTTGCCCGCATTAACTTCTGAGAAGTGCAGTGCCAATATTTTCTAAGAAACAGTAAGTCATTGTAATTTGCATGTCTCTTCTCTTATTCATGTGGGGAATTAACTCAGAAATAAGGAAAGTCTCTGCCTCTGACCTGGAAACCCTATTAGTCGTTACAGTGATGAAGCATTGCCTCTAAGGACAACTTTTCTGTGTATTCGGAGATTTAATAATCGCTTTTCACGGCTATGGGATATGAACAGTGGAGTAATTATTACGGTTCATTATCAGGGGTCAGTTCTAAGTGAAGGAAATTAATCCCAAGGTCATGAATTCAGGCATTACTTGATTAGCCATAAGTTCTATACCTCAGGTCATAAAGTATCATTCAACAGAAGAAATTATAAATTTCGAAGAGGAGAGTGGTTTCTATACTGCAGTGCTTTCTCTAAATAGAAAAATTCCCATTCTCGATTTTATGAGCAAAAGAATCACAGACCATGTGGTTAATCTTTTTGATACCAGGAGACACAGTAGCTGTGTATTATTTATCTCAAACAATGTATGAAATATGTACCTATTAGACTTCAGTACTATGTTGTATAATAGACACTGGGGTGTAATCATAATGTGGATATGACAACATAAAATTAAATATTAAATAAATGTCAGTTATATTCTGTAACAGTTCTGCATGGTTACACATATGCAACTATGACTGCCTCTCTGTGTTTTAGATAAGTTATTTTGCAACCTGTGCGTGTCTGAACGACAAGCGGGAGTTCCCCTCTTTTCTGCGGACCGTGCCCAGTGACCTATTCCAGGTGCAGGGGCTTGTCCAGCTGGTGGTCCACTTCGGATGGAGGTGGGTCGGAGCCATTGGCACAGAGGACGACTATAGCCAGTATGGCATCCAGGCCTTCTCTGAGCAGCTGCGGGAGAGAGGGGGCTGCCTGGCCTTTTACATCACCATCCCCAAAGACAATTCTCCGGAGCAAATCCGGAGCATCGTTGACAACCTGGAGGTCTCCAGTGCTCATGTCATTGTCGCTTTCACCACGGAGGGCCCATTGTATAAGCTGCTGAGTGAGGTCGCTCGCCGTAACCTAACCAACCTGCAGTGGGTGGCCAGCGAGGCCTGGGTGACTGCCACCCTGCTGTCCGCCCCACAGTTCCACTCCACTCTGACTGGAACCCTGGGCTTTGCATTTCGCGGCATGAACATGCCTGAGCTGGGGGACTTCCTGCAGGAGGTCCGACCATCCCCCAGGCCCGAGTCTGTTTTCACCAATATGTTCTGGGAAGAACAGTTTGGCTGTATATTGAATTTCCAGGGCAATAAAAGTTGGCTCTCTTCAGACCCCATGACCCCAGTCTGCAGTGGTACCGAGGACCTCAGGGGCAAGAACAGTATCTACTCAGATGTATCACAGGTGCGAGTCTCCTACAATGTGTACAAGGCAGTTTATGCCATTGCTCACGCCTTGCACGACCTGCTGCAGTGTGGCCGTCCAGGACATAATGCAGAAAACAGGGCCTGTATGGCCACCATGGAAATCCAGCCGAGACAGGTAATACCCCACTGGAAATGAATGTATAGTGTGTACGAAGACAGAAAGATTTGTCAGTTGATTAAATGTGTATTGTATGCATGTGCGTGGGTCTATGTATGCATACTCATTTAAAGTTTTTTTTTCTGTATTTGTCAGTGCATCACTGTTAATCACTATAATCCTGAATTTGAATGAAAAAAAAAATCAATGAATCACACCAGCCTTTCCATTTTCTTCCTTGATGTCATTATGCAGTTGAAATTATTGTTTAAAAAGCAGGTGACTTTATTTGATTTTGTAAAATCTGGCCTACAGAATGTTTAAAAAATGAACATCAATGCATGTGCAAGACAAAGAAATGTGTGAAGCCTCTAGAATACAAACACACGCTTTGACTTTAAACATTCTTTTCAGCTTTTATCATACTTGAAAATAGTGAATTTTACAAACAAGTTTGGCGAGAAGGTGCATTTTGACACCAATGGAGAGCCGGTGCCTTTGTATGACATCATCAACTGGCAGAAAGAAGGCAATGGGGACATTGTTTTCAAGAAAGTGGGCAGCTTTGATGCCTCTGCCCCAAAGAGTCTGCGGCTGACTATGGACGAGGATTCGATTGTGTGGACGGGTGGACAGACACAGGTGTGTTGCTCTTTCACCTGGGGAACAGGTGTGACAAAGAGGAAGGGATTACTCAGTGGCCAGGTTTAAATGAGTGGAGCGCTTTGAATTAGCTCTCCAAAGGTAGAGTCTGTGTGCTATTCCCACCGTTCCTCGCCCACTGATCTCCCAAGGCAGAAACTGAGCTGTCGAGCCCTGTCACCCACAGAGGGGTTAAATGTTTTCCTGCTACCTTAGTGTGTGTCTGGAACAAACAACACTTCCTCTCAAGGGGCACAGTGTAACGCAGCCAGCCTCCGGGACTGGAACAGTAAAACAAAGCACCCAATTAACGTGCAGACGAACGATTGTAAACAATTATACCTGCATTTAGAAACGCGTTTAACATTATTGCTCACCTGTGTGTGCATTTTTTCTCATTAAAAATTGCTCAAATGTACACATACATACACAGTTTTCCAATTTCAGAAAAAATATTTTGGAGAAAATGTCATAGGGAATGAAATTTCAGTCTTCATTACTCTAGTTCACTAGCTCATAAAAATATGCACAGGAAAACACATAAAAATACATACAAACAGGCTCGTCACACTGTACACAAACAGTTCTGGTCCATCAATGCCCACGGTGGTTCTGTTGGGCATTTGTAATACAGTGTGTTCTGTTATAATGAATACAATGTATTTCAGTTTAATCACTTTTTATAATTCACATAGCAAGTGGATAATTGGGGTTAGAAATTTTTAAAAAAACTTACAAATTGGTTTGACTCAAAAATGTTTTGTTTTTTTCCAGATTTGAACAGCTATCATCTGATTTGGTCAATATATTTGCATACATCCCTGACTTCTGCAGAATTAGGCCTGTACTGTAACCTGCACATTCTGCGAGGTTCAGGTCCATAAAAACAGTTGTAATTGATTTAATAGGAGCATTCGGAAACATTGGACCAAAGAGTCCGTAGGAATATATAATTTCAGTCATTATAGAACAGCTGGTGGTCTACCTCGGATGGTGGTGGGTGGGTGGTAATATAGTATTTTTGGATACTTTTGAAGTACATTAACAGTTTAAACAGCATTCCCTACTCTCTGTTGATCCTGTTACTGAATGATGACTCAGGGCTCGGTCTTTCTGTACAGCAGAAACGGATTTAGCTGGCTGGCACTACTGCTGCTAAAAGGATGATTGCCCTGAGTTGGCAGCCTCCGCACACCCTTCCCTTGCGTCAATAGACTCTTGCTTTTCTGGACGTTGTCCATCTGGAGCTCTCTATCTCTAGGATGCATGGGGCCATGAACCCTTCCCACTAATTTCCACTTCCCTTGACTAGACCGCAAGGGTTCTCTGCGGTCTGTGGAGGGACGGCTGTCACCTTTGGCGGGATGGTGTTTGGGGGACGTTGGGGAGGGCGGGGGGCGGATGGGGTGTGGGGGTATATGGGATTGCTGTTCTGTACTTTTTGTTGTGTTTTCTTTTCTTTGGTTGTCCCCCGGAAAACAAATAAAAATATGATTTTAAAAACACAGTTTAAACAGTAGTATTGGGATTTAGGTATTGGAGTATCATGATTTAAGGTGTAATTACAGTCTTTATTCGTAGGTTCCAATCTCTGTGTGCAGTAAGAGCTGCCCACCTGGTAGCCGGCAAGCCCCGCGCCCAGGGGAGCCCCTTTGCTGCTTCGACTGCCTCCCCTGCGCAGATGGTGAAATAAGCAACGAGACAGGTAACCCCATGAGTAGAAAGCACTTGGGCCTGACTTTGCTTTTTTGGAGGAGGGTACAGGTGGCGTAGGACAGGTGTTGACTAGGATACATCAAAATAATCGAAGCAAACCTAGTCAAGTGTGTTAGAAAATAATTGCTTTCAGAGCGATCCTTTCTTTACAATAGAGTAATTACTAAAGCCTATTATTTACTATTATTCCTTGATTCTAACTAAAAACGGAAAGAAAGAAAAAACAAGGTGTTAGAAACAGTCTTTTAAAAAGATATGCCCATTCATTTTTATATTTTCCTCTGCAGGTTCCACAGAATGTTCAAAGTGTCCCCTGTATTACTGGTCAGACAGAGACAGGGTGACTTGTGTGGCTATAGAGGAGGAATTTCTGTCCTTCCAAGACTCCTTGGGCATAATTTTGGTGGCCCTGTCATTCCTGGGCGTTGCCTTGACGCTAGTAGCAACAGTGATCTTCTACAACTTTCGCAACACGCCCATTGTTCGGGCAAACAACTCTGAATTGAGCTTCCTGCTGCTGATGTCACTCATGCTATGCTTCTTGTGCGTGCTGCTGTTCGTAGGCCGTCCCTCGGTGTGGTCCTGCCTGGTGCGGCAGGCAGCCTTTGGGATCAGCTTCGTGCTCTGCATCTCCTGCATCCTGGTCAAGACCATTGTGGTTCTGGTAGCATTCCGCTCTACCCGCCCTGGGTCAAACGCTATGAGGCTATTTGGACCACTGCAGCAGAGGGGAGTCATCTTCTCTTGCACCATCATCCAGATAATCTTGTGCGCTGCTTGGCTGTCATGGGCCCCGCCATATCCGTTCAAAAACACATCCTACCAAGGAGGGAAGATCATCCTAGAGTGCAAGGATGGATCCACCCTGTACCTCGTACTGGGGTACATTGGAGTTCTGTCCTGCTCCTGCTTCGCCCTCGCTTTCCTTGGGAGGAAATTGCCAAACACCTTCAATGAAGCCAAGCTGATCACGTTCAGCATGCTCATCTTCTTTGCAGTGTGGATATCCTTCATTCCTGCCTATGTCAGCACCCCTGGGAAATATACAATTGCTGTGGAGGTCTTTGCTATTGTGGCTTCAAGCTTTGGCCTCCTGTTCTGCATATTTATGCCCAAATGTTTCATCATTTTGCTAAGACCTGACAAAAATACCAAGAAAGGCATGACGAGCAAATAAACTGTTGTTGCGAACGGGTGTTTACCTCAGTAGACTCCTGTTGCTTCTTAGTCTTGTTCACATTTAACTCAAATGTAAGACTGAATGTTATACATTATGTTTTTATCAGTCTGCTGGACATTTCCCCCACTGCTGGGTACTTCATTGTTTACATAAATGTGAATTTTCATTCAAATGGCCAAAGAGAGTTGTGCATGTGAATCTATATTTATATTAGCTATCATCCATTTTCAGAGTGACTTACCACCTTGATAATTGCTTTTTGAGGTTATACTTTGGCTATCTTAACTTGAATAGCAATGTTAAATTGAGTTAAAGTGGTTGCCAGGATACAAATAAGCAAAGTTATGATTTTAAAGTATTTGTCTTATATTTGAATATGGTTATTGTAATTTTATTTTTCCATTAAAAAAAATAAATTATCATTATACCTGCTGGAATGTGGGTCAAATGCTGGTTCACTGAAATGATTAAGAATATAAATAAAACATGATATCACCGACTATGAAATACTGGTGTGCCTTATTATCCCTAATTTTGAGTGTATTTTATGATTTTCACATTGCACAAAGACATAAGTCAAAGGCTCTGTTTCATAAATATTTTATTTAAGTTGTCGAGATCTTTTAAGAAAGGTTCTAAGGACATGAGGCTCATCAATGGACTTGGTAGGTAAAGTACAACTCAAAAGCAAGTGGACACTTCTAAATTGAAAGAAATATGAATTAGCTGTAGTACATCAGCTAAAATAATATAGCGCAGGTTAGATACAGTTATACAGATATACAGTACATACATTTTAGCAGTGATGTCTGAATCTGTCTTTCAGAGAGATTTTGAAGGAACTTTACCCATCATGTGCTTTTTTGTATTTTTGTCTGGCCTAAACAATATTATAAAACATTTAGGAGCAAATATGCAGATGATCAGACCTAAGCTAGAGGATATGATAGCAAATATTTCCACAGCTACAGTGAACTTCCCAGGTGAACTGACATATGCTGGGATGAAAGCGATCCAGACAGCACAGAATATGAGCATGCTGAATGTGATGAATTTGGCCTCATTGAAGGTATCAGGGAGCTTACGAGCCAGAAAAGCCAACACAAAGCATAGGACAGAGAGGAGACCGATATATCCCAATACAGCCCAGAAAGCAAAGGTGGACCCAAGATTGCATTCAAGAATAATTCTCTCCTTGTAATGAGTCATGTTTTTGAAGGGAAAAGGAGGAGACAGAAGCAACCACAAAGTGCATATTAATATTTGTATGAATGTAAAAGAGATAACACTTAATCTTTGCTGTTGAGGCCCAAACCATTTCATGACGTTACTGCCTGGAAGTGTAGCCCTGAAGGCCATTAACACCACTACTGTTTTCCCCAGAACACAAGAGATACAGAGGACAAATGTGATCCCAAATGCTGTGTGACGCAACATACAGGACCACTGGGTAGGACGGCCGATGAAAGTAAGTGAACAAAGGAAACACAGTGTCAATGAAAACAGCAGCAGGAAGCTCAGTTCTGAGTTATTGGCTTTGACGATAGGAGTATCTTTGTGTCTATAAAAGATAGCTGCCATGGAAACTGCAATGAAAGCCCCGGCTACTGAGCTCACTGTTAGGATTATTCCTAGAACCTCTTGGAATGATAGGTACTCAATAGGCTTTGGGAGACATTTGTTTCTCTGAGTGTTCGGCCAATATTCAGTGGGGCAGGTAACACAATCCAGGGAATCTACACAGAACAGATAACATGTCACTAGAAACACTGTGGAATAGCACACATGCAAAATTTTAAAATATGGTGTCCAATGCTGGTATTCTACTCCATAGATAAGTAATAAATAATTATTAAAGTTATAAGTCTCTATATAAGTAGCAAGTTGTGTAAGATAAAATTTTGTGAATAACTGCAGATAAATCACATACATTAAGAAAAGCAACAAATACATATTGATTTCAGATGTACTTTTGTCAATTAAGGCAACTATGAAATACTCAAGACACAATGCTTAGTAGATCACACACAATACTACACATTACCTGTTGTGTTGCTAATCTCTCCTTCGGCACAGGGCACACAGTCATAACAGCAGACAGGTCTTCCTTTCTGCACTGCCTTGCGTGTTCCTGGGGGACAGCTCTCACTGCATACAGAAACTGGCACCTTAAATGAAAGTGTTAGTGAACGAGGTGAGGCTCCCATCTTTCTCTCTTATTCCGTAAAGTGTGTAGAGTTGTAATGAAACGTTCTGAGCAAGCAATCATCTGCGATTTACTCATTAAGAAAAAAGGTTTGGAATGAATGCTGGTGTGGAACTCTACCTCTGCCTGACCTCCAGCCCATGAGATGTTCCTATGCAGGCTGAATACCTGCCCTTTGGGTGCAGAGGAATCATAGTAACCCACTGTCATTAACTTTACAGCCCCGCTCTCTGTCACATGCCAGTTAACGAGCTCATAGGTGGCCACAGGGTCCCCGTTGGCATCAAAGGAAACACTATCTCCGTTCCTTGTGAAGTTGACCTTTCTTATTTGCTCTAGAACCTGGTTGGAGGGGGTCAGAGTCGTGATCACAAGTCTGGTAATAGTCAATTTCATTATCAGTACCATTTAAACATTCTATTTTTTGATCACTTCCAAAATATTGTCTCTTCCAAAGTAACTGAAACTGTAACTGAAACTGTTTTCTGACAATAAGTGGCTGTAATATTCTGGTATATTCTGGCAGTGAGAAAAATTTACCTGCCATGGCTCGAGGTGAATGTTTTTGTCACAAAGAGCTGAATCGTTTTTTTGCCTAGCACAGACAAGGCTATGGAGAGAGTGGGCCACTGCGTAGACTGCCTTGTACACCATGTTGCTGATCCGCAGCTGGGAGGTGTCTGTGTAGGCATTCTGCAGCTTTTGTAGGTCCTCTTCTCCATTGCAGGCCCTCTGGCCTGGCTCTGCTAGGTCTTTCTTCAGGCTGCAGACAAAAGCACTTTCCCAGAACTCTGTCAAGATCGCTGAACCAGAGACTTTTGCTGGGGTGAGGTCAAGCAAAAAGTCCCGCAGCCTCGGAATTGTTGCGCGGCGGATCGCAAAACCAACGGTGCCACCGCACATGCTGTACCGCAGCAGGTCTGGATCGGTGGCCCACGACTCAGTGCCAACCCACTGTAACGGGGGCAGGGCCATCTCTGCCAGCTCCGCGAGCAGTATCCGCATGTCACCAGAGGCCAGAAATGCCACGATGACACGGGCGGTGGACTGACGAATCACCTCAGCCACCTGCCGCAGCTTGGCACGGGAGTTGGTCCTGTAGAAAGCCTCAGAGTACTCCACGCAGATGCCCTCTGCCTGTGCCGCCCGTAGGAAGGTGGCCATCCCATTGTTCCCATAATCAGAGTCACTCCGCACTGCCCCGATCCACGTCCAACCGAAATGCTTGACCATCTGGGCTAGTGCGGCAGCCTGGAAGTAGTCGCTAGGGATTGTCCGGGAGAAAGTGGGGTACTGGCGTTTGTCACTCAGGCAGGCACAAGTGGCATAGTGGCTCACCTACATTTATGGAGAGAGGGGGCCACCTGTTTCACTCCCAGAGAGAAGCACTTATAAACTCAAAAAGAGAGAGCATAAGACTGGAAGAACATTTTGACAACTTTAACTTTAAATTAACAAAACCCTTACAATATGCTTACTAAAACACTCACACACACAT
>JAOYSI010000002.1:2557546-2568794 GCA_025775065.1 Hiodon alosoides | reverse complement strand
GCAGAGGTTTAACGCCTGGTGTTGGGGGTACAGAGCAGAGGGTTAACGCCACGTGGCCCGGTGTTGGGGGTACAGAGTAGAAGGGTTAACGCCACGTGTTGGGGGTACAGAGTAGAAGGGTTAACGCCACGTGGCCCGGTGTTGGGGGTACAGAGTAGAGGGTTAACGCCACGTGTTGGGGGTACAGAGTAGAAGGGTTAAGGCCACGTGTTGGGGGTACAGAGTAGAAGGGTTAACGCCACGTGTTGGGGGTACAGAGTAGAAGGGTTAACGCCACATGTTGGGGGTACAGAGTAGAGGGTTAACGCCACGTGTTGGGGGTACAGAGCAGAGGGTTAACGCCACGTGGCCCGGTGTTGGGGGTACAGAGGAGAAGGTTAACGCCACGTGGCCCGGTGTTGGGGGTACGGAGCAGAGGTTTAACGCCTGGTGTTGGGGGTACAGAGCAGAGGGTTAACGCCACGTGGCCCGGTGTTGGGGGTACAGAGGAGAGGGTTAATGCCACGTGGCCCGGTGTTGGGGGTACAGAGTAGAGGGTTAACGCCTGGTGTTGGGGGTACAGAGCAGAGGGTTAACGCCACGTGGCCCGGTGTTGTGGGTACAGAGCAGAGGGTTAATGCCACGTGGCCCGGTGTTGGGGGTACAGAGGAGAGGGTTAACACCTGGTGTTGGGGGTACAGAGGAGAGGGTTAACGCCACGTGACCCGGTGTTGGGGGTACAGAGAAGCAGAGATGATGTTGAGTTTTGCGAGTAGAGCCAGTATGGTTTCTTTCCCTGTGACGTATGGCATGTCTCTCTCCTCTCCAGGAGAAAGGAGAGACGGCCCTGCACTTGGCCGTGCTGCTGGCGGATCGGACCTCTCTCCACATGGTGGACTTCCTTGTGCACAACTGGTGAGGGCGTGGCCACTGTGGAAAAAGCAGTCATGCACCTGTGAGCAGAGCCGGGGTAACCGAGCCCCAGTCCGTGCAGGTTTTCAGCTCTGATCTCAGTCAGCGTCTGATTCCTAGCTGGGATTCCCCCTTGCATAATCCAGATAATGACAAAACGGTTAGGAGGCGAGTTGGAACAAGTCAAGCAGACACCGCGAGCCGCGGGGACCGTGATTGAGTCGCGCTGGAACAGGGCGTGCCAACACTCACCCTTTACACGGAGGGCCTTTTCACTGTCTGAATACTTCACGCTGAACACTGAGTGAAGATGTAGCACTTGTCCTGTGTGTAATATCCCTGTGACAGCTTTACACTCTGTTTTGAGAACGGAGTGCTAAACAGATAAATTAAAGCAAACAAACAGAGCAGACGTGAAGGAATGCTGGAATGCGTGAGACAGGAAATGGAAGTTCGAACAGCTCAAGGGAAATGTCTTTATTAAACATTGCTCTGAGCTTTGAGGGCAAATTGTAAATCCCTGACTCAGTTCTGCATTCATGTTAGACGTTTATCGTAGTTCTGTGGAAAAAATAAATAAATATATATAAATACTTATATATTTATTTGCGGGTCGTGGAGGGAGAGGGCGATGTAGAGACTAGAGGAGCCGACAGTGGTGTTCATTGGTTACTGGTTACCTTGGTGAACCGCTTGAGAAGTTCTATTGGCCGGTCAAAAATGTTTTTCCTTTTCAGTTTAGCAGCCTTTTAACTTTGGTGATGCAGGAATTTATGTCCATTCATTCAATTCTAACTCTTTTTGATTTTGTGTGCGTGTGCGTTTCCTTTTGAACAATATGATCCCAGCAACAACCTGGATGTGCAAACTGTCAGGAGGAACACGGCTTTGCATTACTGTTGTCTCCACAACAAAACCGAGTGCCTTAAACTGCTGCTACGCGCCAAGGCCAACACGCATATCAGTAAGTGAAAGGTTCCCTGCTGGCGGTCTCTGCTGTGAAATTAAACTCCTTTTTGGAAGGGATTTTGAATGACTAAATAAATACAAGTGGAAATGTAAGTGTATAGCTTTTTGCCTTGGAGAACCGCATTCTTTTCTCAGCTTTAAGCCTCAGGATATATAATTGCTAGATGATGTCTCAGTTTATTGGTATGTTTTTGTTAACACACTTCCTATTCGATTCTGTACTGGCAGACAAAGATCACCAATGCCAGGGTTCAGCACTAAAAATGGCCTACTTCCAAAGTGTTCAGAGAATAATTTGCTACAGTAGGATTGAAATGTAGAACAAATATAATCACCACAGTAATATCATCAGAATGTATATTGCTTATGTGGTCATGTTTCTCAGTTTCTTTCTTAAAAATACATTTTCTTGTTATATAATGTCACTACACATATAAACTGCTGTAACGACATGAGGAGAGAAAAAGTAATGTATACAAAATTATACAAAAAAAAAAGACAAATTCCCATGCTAAAGTATCTGGAAAATGACTGGAACTTTCCACCCCTTGGCAACTCTGTTTACACAGAAACTGGGATCATACTTAGACACTTGGTAATTTAACGTTAGTAGAATTAAATAGTTTTAGAAAGATGTTTTCGATCAGAAAGAGCTTCATAATTACATGTACACCTCGAGAAGAAGAATGAATGTGGATCTCAATAAAAATCTCTGAGTCATACATTAAACTCAATTCAGGGCATTGGATATAATTTGAGATAAAATTATTACATCTTCAAGATAGAAACGGGCTGAAGGCTTGTCGTGCTAGATTTAAACACAATTAATCTGCATTCATTTTGATCTTATTCCTTTTTTTAACAGTTTAGTTCCAAGCTAATTAAGCTTCTTTTTTTTTAATCTCAGTCCAAGAACACATTTTTCCGTTTATTTATTTATTTCTAACGGTTTAATTAGTGCTATGGCTGATAATTGGAGGGCGGTGCGGAGAGCCTGTCCCGTTGAAGCCCAACTCTTGGGGTTTATAAGTGTGCCTTGGCAGACACCCAGCGTGCTGATTGTCAGACTGTTGTTCCTGTAGAGAACGAGGCGGGGGAGACCGGGCTGGACATTGCCCAGAGGTTAAAGCAGACACACTGCGAGGAGCTGGTAAGTTTCCCTGACTAAGCCATCAACGGCTATGCTGTGGAAGTTGGTAGGATCCCCTCACAGGCTGCTGGAATGTGTTGGCGTATATATGGGCGGGATGAACCGTTTCTGACATCCGCTACATACCGCGAGCTGTTGGCAGGCATCAGAATTCATCATCATTCAAAATCAGTTCTTTGCTACCTGCTTCTTTTTTTTTTCCTCCACATTCACCAAACAATTTGATCCCAAATTACAAGTAAAACATATTTGTTTCTTGTCTTTTTTTAATACATTTTTACCGTGGCCTTTATTTAAAATCGTTTATCAGTGTTTTTATCTCTGGATCTGACTGATGGACGCCCTTCCCATGTGCCCTAGATAAACCAGTCTCAGAGTAATCAGTTCAACATGCACGTGCACGTGGAGTATGAGTGGCGTCTGCGTCAGGACGACCCGTACGAGAGTGACGATGACCTGGACGAGAAGGTAAACCGCGGCGCTGTTGGCGAGGGGGCGGCGCCCGCGCCCCTCCCGGCATACCCAGGTGCAGTGTTCTGTGCAGGTGGGCCCGGTGAAGAAGGAGCGAACCAGCCGTCCTTTCAGCCTGTACCAGACACCCGCCGGCTCCAGCGCCCTGTACCACGTCAGCCGCCGTTTTGCCCTGGCCCGGGACCACATGCGCGAGGTCTACGGCGTCCCCAGCCTGCACACCCGGAGCTTGGACAGCCCCCCACCGCCCCCCCCCTCGTCGCCCGCTCCCCCACTCCCTCCCCGGGTCAGAGGTGAGCTCAGCCCGTCCCAACCGCTGGGTTTGTGCTGCGTTTCGCTGTGTGCTTCTTTATGTATTTACATATTATCTTCTTATTGTCTCGGACGGGTTCCAGTCCCAAACGTACCACCCCCTCCTCCTCCTGTCAGCCCCCCTGAGGGCTGGGGTGATGGCGTGGCCAGCAAGAAAAGGACCCCCCCTCCGCCCCTCGCCATCCGTCACAAGCGCACCTATTCTGAGCCCGCCCCCCAGGTGCCCCACAGCCCCCACACCTTTCACCAGGTCTCCATGGGTACGTGGCCATTCCCCCGCCCACTCTGGCTTTGCCATGGGAATTTTGCTGGAGAACCATGCCCCCCACAATGCACCTCTCCAGTGGCATTCCTCTCTCGTGTCCTCCAGTAGATTACGGGGTCCCGTGCAACGTGAGGGGATACAGCAGTCCGGAGTCGTCCTATCAGAAATCTGTGTGAGGAAAGACGCATGACCCTGTGCATGAAATTTCAGAGCCTCTGACTGCCCTCTTGTGGCTATACAACAGATTGCCTTACATCTGGTTTACATTCTTATCATTTTCAAGATTGAATCAGTTTGAAAGCGGTTCTGATTATCTCCCTAGAATGTGAAGAACGCTTGCGTTCTCAGTTTTACAGAAAGAAAAATTGCGCGGTGATAGAGCAGCTGTTATCGCCGTGTGACACCTCTTTCATTCATCTCAGCTCAGGGTCACCAAAATACGCCGTGACTGGGCTCAAATCCCTGCCTGAGCTGCCGGAGAGAGGTATACAGCCCCGCGTTCCTCATTCTCACTGTTGTGTAACTTCCAGCTGCGGACATACCCTGTCGCTAATGCTGTTAATGTTGAATTCGTCACGCGCTATTAAGCTCTCCGGCTACCGAATCAAAATGGAACTTTTTTTTCGGGTCGTGTGTGGTGCTCTGGGCTAACCAGCGCTTAGCCGTTAGCCCCGGAGTTGTCTCTGTGCGCTCGCCTTGCATGCGCTGAAGTCTAAGCCCTTGTTTTCCACAGCGCTCAGAGCTGAGGACGAGAGCCACTCGTTCCAGTTCATCTACCAGGTTCCAAAGTCCGGTGGGCGAAACCCCCAGTTTAACCCCACCTCCAGCTCCGGCCCTTTAAACGCCGAGCCTAACGGGGGCTCCTTTGGTCACCAGGGCAACACCCCCGATCCCCTCCCCAGGAAAGGGCTGGTAAGAAAACGCATGTCATAAAAGACATTCGTCTAGTGTCTTTCATACAACATAGCAGTGCTACCTTTTAGGTTCTTTTGATTATTTAGAAATTATTTTTATTATTATTTGTGTGTGTGTGTGTGTGTGTGTGTGTGTGTGTGTGTGTGTGTGTGTGTGTTTATATATATTCCTTCCAAATGAAGCAGACTTATTTCTGGGCTTGTTGCTACAAGTAAGGAAGTATGGGCTCCTTCAATCCTAGTCAACTTTGAGCCACCTGGTTTTTTCCCCCCTATCTCCTGCTTGTCACAAGAGGTTCAGCGCCGATTGGAGGAGAGGCCTGTCCCTCATGATTGCACTTCCAGTAATATAAGGGGCCCAGGAAGTTGCCAAGAGACGCCCATTGGAAACAAGTCAAAAGAAGCCCTGCTGATTTAACCCAGGCGGTGCTTTGCCAATTGTGCACAGCAGCTGTGCAATCCCAGTCACAATCAGCTAAGAGTCTGAGTCTGAGTCTGAGTCTGAGTCTGAGTCTGAGTCTGAGTCTGAGTCTGAGTCTGAGTCTGATCATTAATGGTGCTGGACTATATATTATATATTGCAGTATCTTCTGAATTCTTGCATGGCCATTGACCGACTGCTACGTCAGGTACTTCTGTGGAAATGAATGTTGTTATACCAGCGTTTAAATTTTTTTAAGGCTAAACCGAAGTTCCGGCGCGTAAAAGCCATTTACGACTGTGTGGCGGACCACCAGGACGAGCTAACCTTTAACGAGGGAGAGGTTCTGGTGGTGCTGGGCGAGGACGATGCTGATTGGTGGGTAGGTACACCGGTTACACACGGACCTGCTGCAGGCGTCCACTCTCATCCTCTTTCTTAGGTCACTCATGAGACATTAATGTGTGATGAGCACATGGTTTGTTTTTTTCCATGTGCACTCCCCCTCCCCCCACCGCAGATGTTTTTAAGACTTCCCGTCCAGCTGGAAGTGTTACTGGCCTGTGCCGCTTTGCCTCAAGCTGGGGTGGAGGCAGGGTGGTTTAGCAATTACCTGAAATATACAGTCATTCCCTCAGATTCGTAGCTTTTAATGAGTTGTTCTGTCATTACGTATGCTCATTCTAACTGCTGTTGCTAGACAAATGAATTTAGTCACACATGGTCCAAATAGCTGTGGTCACAGACGCAAGTTCCGTAGGTTCTTTGGAAGTCCACTTCTACAAACACGAGTGTGTCAGCAAAACCTGCAGATCGTTTTGCTGAGAGCTTCCTTTCTGAGTTAGACTTCCTGATTTATGGAACTATAATTATGAAATTATTACGGAATAATTACGGAATTATGGAACCCGAAGTCTCCAGATGGCCTTAGATAATGCCCTCCAGGGT
Source organism: Hiodon alosoides (assembly GCA_025775065.1). Lineage (NCBI taxonomy): Eukaryota > Metazoa > Chordata > Actinopteri > Hiodontiformes > Hiodontidae > Hiodon > Hiodon alosoides. The sequence continues at coordinate 2,562,453 of JAOYSI010000002.1, read as the reverse complement.
CCTTTAGTTCTTCTATTCCAAGAAAAATACTTCTGGTGTTGTTTGAGAACAGCAAACGGTATTGTGCTGGTATTAAAGAATTTGTGCATGATTACAGGCCTGTCTCTCATGCTCTGTGTGTGTGTGTGTGTGTGTGTGTGTGTGTGTGTGTGTGTGTGTGTGTGTGTGTGTCAGAGAGGGCAAAATAAATTTCATAACCTACATTTCCCGTTTATCAACTTTCTTAAAATATCGGACGATGAATTCAAATAAAATGTTACAACCAGGACAGTAGCTGGAGAATGTTTTGCCTCGAAGCTGTGATGTGTATGAGTAACGTATTGCTAAGGGGTTTAAAATAAACCACCCAGGTTTGTTCTGAGAAATCACCGAGGGTGTGACGCTCACACGCTGTCTGCTGTCTCTTTTCAGCACGGATACGTCGAGCGAAAACCGAACAAGAGAGGTCTTTTCCCTGCGTCTTTCGTCCACATCCTGTCTGAATAGAAGCAACCAAAGGGTGGAGCCCCCCCCTCACTTTAACCTTTAACATTTGACCCTTTAAAATGCCGGTGAAAGGGATCCGTTTTACTTGGTTGTTTGCTGTGATCAGTTAGGAGAATAATAGGATAAAATGTGAGCCGCAGTGGAAGTGAGAGGGGGGTACGGCTGTGTGGGCCTGCCTCCATTGTCCTCGCCGAAGGCCTCAGTTCAGGTGTTACCCACTCCTGTGCCATCACGGTTTGTTTTCCAGTGCTGGATGATTCGAGATTCCTGCATAAACGGTACCTTTGTGTCCCACGGAAGTTGTCTTACAATCAGCCTCTGAGGATTAAGTGACTTATCATGAAAAGCACGGGGGTCCTTTTTAAAAAAGGATCAACTTCTACCTCCCAACATGGGATAGTTTCCATTCAAATAACGGTGTTTTTAACAACAAAAATAGAAGTGTACGATTGTAATAACGGTACGATAATTACTGCGAGGTACTGAGGTTGATTGATTGCAGGGCCCTGATTAAATTGCGTCTCTAGCCCTTCCCCGAGAGAGTGTTTGGCGAAACGAGGACCTGTAATGGCCTGGTTCCCTCTATGAGGGACAGGAGTGTAGGAGAGTGATGATCAAACCAAAAATCCAGGGAACTGAGGAGGGTCTGCTGATGAATTGAGAAAAAGCATGGGAACATGGAGTTTTAGAAACAAGCACACAGACGCACAAACGCCCCCCCGCCCCCCATTAACTCTAAACTGTGCCACTGTGGTTGTCCTAGTCGATAAGCGAGGATCGTCATTCCAACTGTGAAAGCAGAATTCGCAGTAGGGTGGATGATTACATAAAGTATACAGGCGGTGCTTCTGTCAAAGAAATAGTTTTGTTGGGATGCCAAACCCTTTTGGTCGAGATCTAACGATAACAAACATCGATGCCAAATTGTTTCCCAACAACAAGCTTTTACTCATCAGATAACGAAGGGCGAGTTGCTTAAATAAATCGCTTAACTGATCGGGCACAACCGCACACGCACGTACACACACAGCGGTTTTTGGATCACCGCGATTTGCAGTGATGGATTATAAAATGTTCACTTTTGGAGGTTCAAAGAAAAAGAAAAAAAAGGGGAGGGGGGGGTTCTTTCGAGACGCTTTCAAAACTGTAATAAAAAAATGTATGTGCCCAAACGTCTCTGCTTTTGCGCTCACTGTGTTTTACTTAATTTAATTTAATTTTGTGTGCAATCTGAAGTGTAATTTATATTATTCCTGTATTTACCTGTTGTTGTGTGCTAGTAAAATAACACACATTGTATTAGTTTTGAGTGTCTGGAGTCTTGGATTTAATGTTCTGGTCAAAAGGAAGTATCTGAACAATAGTTCATTATTGCATCCGCAGTAAATACAAAGAAGGCGGATTTCTAGTTGTCCACTTTTAGAAGTTATTGATTTATTTTTCTAGTGAAATGCTGAAATAAAATCACTTAGGATTAGGTAGGGGTGGATTCAAGTCTGTGGTAAATTGCTGTCATATATTAATAATTGATAAATAGTTTTATCAATGGTATTTTTTAAAAAAGTAAGCAGAGTGAGCACTTGTTTTATTTGAGTATTAAAAGAAAAGATACATTTCATCAAGATTCTTTTGACTTGCCTGGAGTATATTCCCTATTCACTCAGAATCGCACCCCATTTAACTTTTTATAATTGATGTCTTATTTTAATAAATGTATGTTTTACTTTAAACTGGGTGGGTCATGATTAAATTGGGTGGGTCCTATTTCCCCCCCCCCCCTCTATATATCATAAATAATAATATTGTATTATAGCTATTAAAGTGCGATGAACTTTGTATTGGATTACTTTATTTTTATTGTTCAGTTTTGTATCACTTTAGTTTTTCACCACTGACAGTGTTAGTTTGTTTTAATATAATGAACAGGCCTGCGGCATTACAACAGAAGAAAGCAAGTGAAGATTCTTTCCTGTTCTTGCGTTTCAATCTAATGGAATGTTTTTTTTCCGCCCCCTCAGTTCATTGGTGAATCCATCCGTTTTCTGAACAATGAAAGTAAGCATCTTCAGTCCCAGAGTACTTTGCAGTGACCATTTATAGTTGCAGTTCAGTAACTTTAACACTGCTTCAATACGATGTCCTCTCTGACAGAACGAGATATATATATCTTGAGATATTCTTTTGACATCCACAGCTATATTAAATTCAATGCTGAGGTCACATCCACAGAGTGGTTCTCTTGTTAGGGTTTTTTTTAATATGTACTGGTCACTTCAGATCTTCACATATTTACACGGTTTTTTTAGGTTTCAGCTGAAGGACTAACCACTGCTTCATGAGCGCAAATTCTATCTAGACATGTATATTAACGGAAAATGTTTTCAGAGTGCAAAAGGCAACGGCATAACCGTGGTGAACAGCAGCGTCAAGACTTTTATTAGCTTCTTTGGTTCAGATATTTCAGCCAAATGCCTGACGTCTTAAAACAGCAATTCAGATCTTCAGTTTACCGCTAACATTCACAGTGACCAGTTTTATTTGCAGTATGCTGCAAAATTCTGTTTACCTGTCATTTTATGGTCATTACCAAACATTCATTGCTGCAATTAGCAGAACATTTGGTCTTCATTAGATCAGAGCAAGGTGATGCACACTCATTTAATTATTAATCATTCATGCAAAAAAAAAAGTGTGTAAGTAAACACAAAATATACAAAAATAGTTTGCGGAATATTATCAGAAATCAGTCCATTATGGTTTATTATCCATTCTTGTAAAAGTGCTCGATTTTGTTCTGATCCCGTAAAGTGACCAGTTGTTCACAGGAAAAGTAACCGTGTGGGTTTCTACCCTCACAAAACAAATGTCCTCACTTGTATCTCCAGTCAAAAGTTCCCAATTTTACCCCAAAATCCCAAAGATCCCAGAAAGATTATTCTGGATAAGGCTAGTCGGTTTGGCATAGCACAGGGTGCACAGTTACTACACTGATTCAGCATAAGCCATTCCCTTCACAATCGGTTCTGCAACCTGTGAACGTCATGCACTGGTGCCTGGTGGGTCTCGACACCGCCATAGTGCCGCAAACGGCCCGCACGGAGCATGCTTTGATGCGCACCTGAATCAACTACACCTATCGGTTTTGGTCTCCATGCTTATTTGCGTGGTTTCAGTGCTTGGTTCTCATTGGCTTGCAGTCCAGAAAAGGGCTTTCTCTTTGGTCTTTGACAACTCCTACCCTGCTGCTGCACGGATTTGCGCTGCACCCACCCGTCGCTGCGCCCACCCGTTGCTGCTCCACCCCCCGTCTTCATCTGTTGAGCTTTATCTTGCGCTCCGCATCCAGCTTCAGGATGACCTCGGTCTCAAAGTCGGCACTGTGCACGCCGGTCTTCCGGAAAGCGCCGGCGTATTTGTTGTTCTCCCAGTAGTGGTGCCAGTTACCGTGCTGGTCAGCTCCGTAGCCAAACACAGACACCTGGTGGGGGGAGAGGAGCGGGTGAAATCATCCGCTGTGTCCTTGTCAACATTGGGGGGGAAAACAAATTCAGCAAACATCACAAACGCTCCATGCTGGACTTGAGGCAAGGTTCTTAACCTGCCTTGAATTGGCATTTAGTCACTAAATGCACCAAGACACTCACCTCATCACAGGTATGCAGAGCAAATATGATGGCCAGCAACCCTGTAGATGGGTACCTGCCATGGTGCTCGGTCCAGTTGTCATGGACATATTTATAGAAGCCTGGGTTCACCACTATCACCTGGGAATTGGGAACAAAATCGCTTAAGCTACATCTTCATTAATATGTAACTAAAACCATTATTCAACAGAAAGAAACCTATCATGTAATCATGTATTTTTCATGTATTTTTTTATTTTTTGCACACATCTACAGCCACATCCTTAATTGAAAATAAGCTTCTCTGTAACACAAAGATATTGGCCAAAATGTCTTGGTACGATCTTGAAAACATTGTTTCCTCTGTTCTAGGGCACCAGATGCAAATATCCCAAAGCAAAACAGATCCATCCCCATAATATGTGCCTCACTTTTTCTCTGCCAAACAATGCTGAAACGGTCCCAATATCGTTGAGATGCCCCTTTTTTGTGTTGAGCCTTCAGGGGAGGTTTTGTCCGTACCACTGCTGTGAACTCCACATTCATGCAGTCAACATCAAATTCATCGTTTTCAAGGTGTTTCCTGTCTTGATGATTTCCAGATTTCCATGGAACTCTCAGACTCTCAGCTTTGGGTTTGTGCCTGCCTCATGAACCCATGAATGGCCATGAGTGCCTTTATGACGGGGCGCTGTAGCGGAAACTGGTAGATTCACCTAACTTGTAAGACCTTTACGTGTAAATTGGGTTCAGTAAGGTTTGTTTGTAAGACCTTTACGTGTAAATTGGGTTCAGTAA
>JAOYSI010000002.1:2526170-2557446 GCA_025775065.1 Hiodon alosoides | reverse complement strand
GTAAGACCTTTACGTGTAAATTGGGTTCAGTAAGGTTTGTTTGTAAGACCTTTACGTGTAAATTGGGTTCAGTAAGGTTTGTTTGTAAGACCTTTACCCCACCCTTACCTTGTCCTTGTCAGCCTTCACACGCTCCTTGACCCTCATGTAGGTGCTGAAGTGAAGACAAAATGAAGGACAGAGTTAACAGTGTGGGCAACCCCAAGCCAGCGAAGGTAAGCAGAGCGGTGCTCGTGCGCACGCGTTCTCGGGGGGAGCCGGGTACGTTTTGATCTCTCCCGTTGACAGGGCGCTGGCCACCCACTGCAGGTCACGGAGCTTGAATGGCAGGAGTACCAGGTGGACCCCAGGGGCCAAGTCCACCGCGCTCTCAGGGTACATGAAGTGATGTGTGGTCCGGCTCCCCACGTCCTTCTCGAACCCCGCCGTAACGGCCTTGTTCATCCTTCAAAAGAGCACAACGACGTCATCGGGAGCCGGCCGGTAAGTACGGGCCAAACGGTAACACAGGCAAGGGCGTACCTTATCACATGGGTGTGGGAGTCTATCTCCTCGCCGTACTGGGACCCTACTAGATTTCCTGAGTTTCCCACCACGGCGCACCTCCTGCACCTGTTGGACCGCGATGCGGTGTCATTCGGGGGGTTGGAGATGACGTGGAACATTCTCTGGATTACTTCCTCCACCGTTATCTCCTCGAGTGACCGCTGCAGAGCCTGGGGGACAAAACCTCCCTCAGTTTAAGAATCCTGAAACCAGAGTTAACTCGCCTCTCACCAACAAATATCATTTTGACACAAAAAAACAAAAACACAAGGGCCTTTCAATTCCCATTGCCTTCGAATCCTCAATTTAAATTACAACCCCTTTTTGTGCGCTTTAGAGTAAAACTGGCATTCCGATCGCAATGGCTTGCTTTTAATCTGTCCGTCTTTTTAGGGGCTAAGTGCTTTCTGCCCTTATCTTATTACAGTGATTTGGCATGCGCTCTAAGCAGAGAAGCTGGAGCCTTTCTGCGCAGGATGTATGTGTCTTTGTAGTACAGGGGAAGCGGAGTTCCCAATCGATGCCAGGCGGATCCGAATCGGCCGCGGACATTGCGCCGTTGCCTTCCAAACCCAAGAGCCTCTAATTAAGTTGAATTAAAAGCTGACGAAATGTAAACTGAAACTGTTGGGAAACTTTCTGAAGCTAAATTTACCCATACCGTGCCCCTTGGCTTCAGTAATCCCGACGACAATTACAGGTTGGAAGGAACCTATAATTGCTGTTATTATGTAGCATTTTTTTCCATAAACATCTACCTCCTGAAAACCTCCAGAACTGCATGAATCTCTCCCTTACACACTGTGTGTTACCCATCCTTTGCCTCTTCACTGGCAATTTTTAATTTAAACTGATAATGTGTTTACCTCCTTCATTACACCCATTTAGACTGCTCTGTTCTCATGCGTCTCCTATAGCAGTGCACCCAAGTCAGCAATGGCTCGGAGCCCTGGCTTAATGTCTGGGCCGAGGACACAACTGCTTTGTGCCCGAATCTCGGGTGGAACACTTCAGTTTAACCTTTGTATGAAGACCCTGTGTGTAGCGTGTGTCGTTACACGCGGGACCGGTCAAAACCAGCAACCGGAGAAAACGCTTTGATCCTTTAATCTTTAACGCCTGACGGAAGACGTGCCGTTTCTGGAGAAGTTTCTGCCGGACCATGGATGTGCATTTGAAGTTCAGTCACAGTCAACACTGCTGTGTTAACCGGGGCGATGACCGCCACCGCGATTTTCGGATCTGAACTTGAGGTCGATCTAAACGGCTTCGTTGCACCGTTGTCTAAAGCCAACACGCAGCTAATTTAGATAGATGGCACATGTCAGGTTTTTACTGGAAGACATGTTGTTTCAGTTATCTTTAGTTTATAAATATGTCTAATAAGTCAGTAAATAATGTCTGACTGTGTCCTTAGGCTCATAAGATCTTGCCTTCTAAAACAGCAGATATTGCTCTGATCATACTTTGATACATACGGTGTATGAGAGAGGTGTTAATGATATACAATTTTAAAAATTATATAAGTGAGTAAATAAATAAAAGCTATTTAATGTGAGACAAGACTGTTGAAGCAATCGGCATATTAGTGTGGTCCACTTTAGAATAAGAACTGCAGATCTAGGCTAGTAATCATCTGAATTTATAATCAGTGTTCCAGAAGCCAATAAAGCTGTTTTAAATCTGATCAAATATAGAATCGGGCCCCAGGCACATCAAGTATAATCCCTGTTGAGATTTTTATTTACAACGCCAATCATGCAATGATCCAGTGGACAAGTTTGTAAATAAACGGTGATCTCGCAGTGGCAATATAGGCTCCATTGACCGACACCATTGAAAGAAGGCAACACTGCTTTTTTGTTAAAGAAACACTTACCAGCCACCACCTCAAGGCATTAGGGTTGATGTGGCCGTTCCCTGGCGTCAGGAAGGGCTGCTGCAGGGGTTTGAAGCGTTGGTCGAACCACTCGGAGAGTCCCAGTTCCGACACACAGCGTGTACAGCTGCATGGGCGGCCTGGATTCGGCACAGCGGTGCTCTGTACCGGTTCACGGTTCTTGGTGGGGGTCCTCACCGTGGTATTCACTGCTGCCATGGGCAGGAAGTTGCTCTTCTGGACCGTGTGTGTGGCGATCATTATTATCAGAATCCCACAGAGCAGAGCAAACAAGTACAGCTTCCTCTTAGACAGCATGGCTGGACTGATAGTGGGTGAGACTGGGAGCGGAATGTCAGGCACCTCGTGATACCCTCGGCCGGAGGTCGGGACTGTGGGGCGACTCTTACTTCCTGATACTGGGGCTCCCTTCTGTGCACGTCTGAGCAGGTCATGGATTTGAAGCCAGGCGAGGGTTCCTCTCAGAGTATAAACATGAATGTGGGAGGGGACGAGTGCTTTTCCCGATCTTCATTTTAAAAAAGGTAAAACGTTGAAGCGCTCACTGCCCCATGCTGGCCTCGGTATTCTAGACGACTCTGAGGCACTGCCCCCCACTTCCCCTACTTCCTGCTTTTCTTTTGGAGCCTTTCAGTTCCTCTGCCTTACCAGCCCGTCTGCATTCCTTGTCCCTAAAATATACACAAACACGCAAAAAACGCATAGCCACATTAATACATTGACACAAATAACGGCCTCTGATTACATTTCGCGAGAGGGATGAGAGAATCGGCAAATGTCAGAGTGTGCGTTCCCTTGCCTTCACGTTTTTTCCAGGGTGGACCCTTCAGTACTTTCCTATTTCCTTTTTCTGAAGGCCTTGTGCTGAGCACAAAGACAAGGCATTCTACATCACCACTTAACACATATAAAATGAGGCTCTTTTTATAGTTTGTTTCACCTTGTGTCATATAGAACACTGGGTAGAAAGCTAAAATGCAGCTTTGTTACCACGTGGGTGTTTGTCGCCGCTAAGAGCTAACACCAAACAATATTGCAGAGCAACTGACGTGTGGTGTGGTGGGGGGGGAGAGAAAAAAAATCAGAACAACTGTTGACTCCTAACAGGCAGCCGGAATCTCCTTTTCCTCGTCGAATTAAGGCGGCGTTTACGCGGACGGGCTACGCGCATGCAGAACATACAAGAAAACCCGTTGAGATAAGTACGCCGTTGAACCCAGCCCCCGAGAGCAACCTTCAGATTGATGCATGTCAACATACCAGCTCCTGCAGCTCCCATGCACAGCTTAAATCAGCCAGCCCCACTCAAAGTAGTGCATTTAAGACACAACTGCCAACTGCCAGACTGCAGGCTTCTTCAGCTCAGCTGGTGCTTCTGGAGTCTGCCCAATTTAGGGACTGCATGCTGACTTGAGAGAGAGAGAGAGAGAGAGAGAGAGAGGGCGAGAGAGGGAGAGAGAGAGAGGGCAAGAGAGGGAGGAGGAAATTAAGAGAGAGAGAGGGAGAGAGAGAAAGAGAGAGAGAGAGAGAGCGAGAGCGCTCGCTCGGCGAGAGTATCAAAGTGCCTGCAGCCTGCGGCTCTCTGGTTCGCTCTGAGACAAGAAACAGAATGCAGCAACTGATATGACAGAATTCTGCTGCTGGCAACCTGTAAAGGGCAGACTGGAGGAGTGATGGCAATGGGCGGGGGTCTGCCTCAGCTGACGTTCAGCTGATTTCAAAGGGTGGGGTGCCCCGTCTGCTCCTCTGCTGGCCTCCAATCGGACTGCCGCATGAGCGGCACTGCGTCCACCAGCCACTCGGTCAGTGAGCCAATGGCGCGCTCCGCCTTTTATTACCCATTCAAATCAATACAGTAAAATCTTAAATGATGGGGCCGCGGAACAGAGATTCTAATGCTTGCCAAGGGACTGTTCGTTCTCGATCTCCATACAGGCTCACCTATATTTCGGGAATACACCAACTTTAGAGCCCTGATAAAGGTTCTCTTACTTTCATATTACTGAAACCTGAAACCTCTAAGTTCACGCATGGCTGCATTTTAATTAAAAAAAAAACAACAAAAAAAACACTGTTAGTGTGTGGTAATCTTATGTGGATAAGTTCCACTTATAGTCTGGCTAATACTGCTGACCGGCAGAGGTTCTGTGGTATAACTTTAAGTAGGGTTTCGGTAATATTTTCATACGATCAAATGACATTAGAACAACAATACACATTTGTTACTAATGCGCTCCCTAATTCCAAACGTTCTCAGAAAAGTTGTTTGCTGTAGAAAGTTCAGTAGCAAAGTTCCACTGAAAGAAATAAACATGATTAAACAGGAAGACTAAGAGGATAATCTTTCAAAGCAAAACCCCTTTACACGTTCTACTCCTGCCATGAAAATCAGCGTCTGAACCCAGCCTTAGCACTGCTACTGGAGGCTAATGTTAGCTTTTCAGTGGAATTTCTCAGCTGTGCTGGAGAGAGCTGCTATCATAGAGCTCCAAGGATCTGCCAAGCCTGTACATAGTCCACTGAGCCTATAGGCCATACCATGTGACTTTCATCAGGAGTGCAGGGAAAGTTTAAACTCCCCATCCGAATCACAGTGATGTCCGAACCTCCCACCCAGAAACGGCTTCAGGCCAGAAATGCGATCAGCTGCCCCATACCACTCTACTTTTTCCACTTCCAAACCACTCTTCACCGATGTACTGTTCTGTTGAATATAAACAACATATAATATAATATATTAACAATATAAACGCTGAGCTGAGAAAGCTTTTTCCTGGGTCCTTTAATCTGAACATGCAAGTTTTTTAGAATTTGTTGTTGTGAGAAACATATGTAGTAACTGTTGGTGTTCGTGTGTGTTTGAACTACTGCCGTTGCCTGTCATCGTTAGACACCATGTTGTTTGCCTGTTACCCAGAAAAATACGTAGAAAAATATGACACATGGATAATTTTATATTTCAAACAGCCACAATGAAAAATAAATACTTTTTAAATCAAGACATTATAGTTTGAGGAAGAAAAAAAACACTTACCGAAAATTTGCATGTTTGGCACAAAAAATTAATTTGAAAAACTTACAAATCCACAATAAAAACGGCTTTGACATTTACAAGCGATCGGCTTTTGAAGTTAAACCATTTTAAAAGACGATGATACTACCGCTGCGATCTGTTTCCCTAAGTATGACGACATGGATGCTGAGCAGTCGTTTCATATAACATGGTCTATAAGTAATGAATAGTTTTCTGAAAGTTTTGATGGGCATTTCACAGAAATTTTACATTGGAGATATGTGCATGTATTGTTGTGCTATCGCTGAAAGATAGAACCAACTCACGTAACAGACAACAGTATGTCGCCGCGATCGTGACCGAAAGTAAAATTGGTTTATTAACATTAAAGTGTTTCCCTGGCACCGTCCCGTTCATCTCGAGTTTTGTGCTATTCGTTCTCAAGACAAACTACGGCAAGACCCCTCGAGTTTTTCTTTCAAATTATTTTCAGCAATAGTAGCTATGAGCTTAACAAAGGTAATGCTAATTGTTAAAATAAGTACAGATACTTACACGATTTAAAGAAGCGACCCAAGAAACCGCAGAATTCGTCGTAATTCTCCGTTATGCAAGTTCAAGAGGAAAAATGATGTCGGACAGTGTGCGCGCGCGTGTGATTGTGCCCTCCTCTCCGCTGCCTGAGTCCTCGGTGTCTACTTGAGACTGCACATCTAGCCAACTGTATGTTTACAAAATCGATAAAATTGTTACTTCGATACGTTTATCTTTCGACGGTGTAAACTTTAGAGTAGTTTTGGCATTAAGGGCCAATAATCTGTTCGAGGATAGGATACCGTTAACTTTTAACATCATCTTCCTCTTAATGCTACATTTTTATGAAACAGAAAGAGCACGTTTTAAAAAATACTGTTCCTCTCTCGCATGCACACGAAATATGGCTTAGTGGCTACCCAGTGTAGATAACAAAAAAAGCTAGATAGTTTATTAACATAACATTACATTGTTTTTAATTTTCTCGATTCCTCGAGAAATAACAACGTTTACAGATATAGGGATATTTGGGGCGTTGTGTGGTATGAGTGAATGCGAAAATGTACACTACGCATCTGTGCGGCATTATAGTTTATTGAAAACCCTTTCAATTAATTTCTGTTTGTTTGTTTATCGTTATAACTGCTGGCATGGTTCAATGGTCTATTTAACTGTCTGAAGTTATAGGTTGGCTAAATGCCAAAAACACAGATATCTTTAAAGTGCACTTCCTTCTTTGTTTTTACTTGAAATTTGCTCCTCCCCCCTGAGAAAGCCTGTGAGGCAAGGGGGTTCTTGATTAATTGACTGGAGCCCTACAATGAAACTGGCATGTTTCAGTAGTGCTGTGTGTCAATGAAAGTGTATAAATGCATTGTAACAGATAAAAATTTGCTTGTATCGTAGGTGGCCAACACTGTGGGACTCTGTAGAGCCTTGGACAACTATATGTCTGTTCACCGGGCCTAAGCAATGCTGCAGTAAAATTATTTCCTTGCAATTCTCCTTGTCCTGTGGTTTTGGTTGATGTTGGCCGTCTTTCACTGGACACTGGGGTGCTTTGACACTCAATGCATGGATGGATACCAGACAGTGTGCTAGATGTCATCATGGGGGGAAAACAAGCATGGAATATACTGCTATTGAGTGACATAGGCACTGCTAATTCCAACCAAAATAATCACCCAGCCAAAAGGCTACTTTGCTATGTCTGATGTTACTTAGCCTTAACTCCTCAAACGGATGAGTCATTTACGAATCAGTGCAGAATACAGTGAGGGGGGAGGGGGGGGAGGGATCACCCAGTGCCCAAGGCTGAAAACTCTGGTAGACATTACAGTCCCCGGTTTATTTAAAACAATGCTGGAACTTGGGGTATTTTGGCCCAGAGCTTTGCAATGAGGTGGAAATGCCAAGGACATGCATCGAAGCCAGACGAAACAAGGCGACTTGCATTCAACACTGAACAAATCACTTTGTATAATCAAACAGAAAAAGAGTACATCAGGTATATTGGACAGCCATCTACTCAGCAGCATGGGGTGTGGTGATCTGTGTAAGTTTTATAGATAACATGTTTGAAAGAAATATAGCACAATGAGATGTTTTAAACAGTAAATTTAAATGTACAAATAACTGACTATTATGCCATGTTAGCACACTAAACTAAAATGTTAATATTGTGAAATATTCTAAAAGTGTAAACTTCGATGTAAAAAATAAAAAGGTTATGTCATACTTAACGTTTTTTTGCATGATAAATCTTTAATCTTTTGCCAACTATGTAAATTATATTGACACCAGGCCTTACAAATAAGTGCCTACATACAGTTTTCTGTTTTCTGCTGAATTTAATGATTCACAGGAAATGGTATGCATTTCTTTTTGACTTGCTCTCTGACTACTTACATTTTTTTTTATTTTGAGGAAATGACTGACTGTTTGAATCCAATAGATTCCTTTTATGTTATGAGTATAAACTCATAACTTATAAAAGTTATGATCAAACTAGTCCACACGCGAACATAACCATATAGACTGCGGCTGTTTCAAAGGTACAAACTAACATGCCATAGGGTTAAATATGCAATGAGCGTACAATTTAATAATACATAAAGCCTCAAAAAATGTATTTGATTAACTGCTCTAGGGTCTATGTGTTTCTGTAGTTGATCTGGTGTAGGTGTTTTTGTCAACAGTCAAGCATAGGCCTCCATTTGACAGCATAATGACATGTATGATATACTTGGTGACTGTATTAGAGTTATAGATTGTCGTGCCTTGGCATATAAATGGGTTGCCACACATTTGTGTGTTTGGTGACAATTGCTGCATTGCCTGAGGTATTCAGATAACTCTTTACTAATGACCTAAATCACTGGTAAAACGGGAGAACATAGAACTGATTGTTTTGCATTATCTGTAGATTAGCATTGCCAAAAACCTCCCAGCAACACTATTTCATGGTTCTTAATGTAGCTGCCTTTACTCCTTCGCTGTACGGAGCCGGGGAGAGGAGGAGAAGGATAATAACTACTTTAATGTGGGTGGATCCTGTTAAATAACGCCTATCCCCACAAACGCTACATGAAACTTCCTTGCACCTTAATTTGAATGTCAGCATCATCTCCCGTCTCTCCTTCTCCTCAACTTCCTTCGCCCTTCATGCAGACCAGACACAATAGATAACGGGGCCATCCAGTGCTAAGATTTTACGACCTTCTTTTGAATCCATTCCCAATAGAAACCCTAAATATTTGTTTCTAGTTTGATTGTACATCCTATTACGTTGCATATAAAACATTCCTTTTTGGCGGTCGAGTGCCAGCCAGGCAGGAAGCAAACCAATCCCAGCTCTGACTGTGCCGTGAGTGAGTACCTCCCAATGATTTCCAAAACATACACCGCATGCTACTTCCTTAAAACACATTCCTCCCAACAATGGTAAGGCAAGATTTATTCTTCAGGAACTCAGATAGGCGGTGGTGAGAATACGAGCAACAGATGGACCAGCTAAACAAGACCTCTTCGGCTGGGACAAAAACAAAACTTTGGCAACTCGCTGCTTTACGTAACTGTTTTTAAGAAATAAGACAAGTTACAAAAAAAAAAAAAAAATGCTGTAAAATTCAATTCGTGACATTTTGCACTTTGCTAATCATACTAAAACCAACACTCATTACTTGTCTTGTCATCTCTCTGCTTTTCCCAATAAGTTAAGATCTTTGCAGACGACGGGATTTATAATAATGACGTTTTCGTTTTTGTTAGTGACCAAAATGAGCATTGTTCTGAATACAGTTTCAAAATATAAGTGGTCCATTATCTTGAGAATCTTGAATTGGTGAAAGTATTTATTGAAGCTTTGTTTTCAGACTCTCCAGCGAGACACACAGTTTATTTTTACATTTATTTGTGCAGCTGGATGGTAAACAGTGCTGTGTGACTTGCTCAGTGGTACAACAACAGTTTGCCTGTTGCTTTCTGAATTGACAACCTCTTGGGCCCAATTTTAATGCTTTTATTACCACACCCTATTGTTTCCATATTTAGTATTGTTTTTGCCATAAATGGAGAAAAGATTTGACAACAAACCAAAGCTGCACTTTAGTTTGCTGAACATCTTATTTGAAATTGCACTTCAGAGACTCATGGTAAGATTTGTAAGTCATTGTAAGATTTTTGACGATGTATACAGTTTAACATATAACTTACAGGATTATGTTCAAGACACAGCATTTTCAGACTCAAGGTTAACACAAAATAACCAAGTTTTGATGTCAGGGTGAATCTTAATGAAAGAATATTAGTATTGTGCGGTTTTAATGCAACTCTAGAACCACAGAACAACTTAAAAACAGTGAGCAGTTTACATTAGTACACACTCATCTAAAAAACGGAAATGACTGCCATCCTCTCTCATTCCTGTGTAGTTAAGATTGTGAATTATGGGTTGATTTCTACCCTTCAGCAAAAAAACCCATCCTCTTTATCAGAAGAAAAAGGCATTTGTTATTGTCTACGTTCTCTGCTTTACAAGAAGTAAAGTTCCTGCACAGGACTCAAATGTTTTAAAATTATTTCCTCTCAGCTTTATAATTTCTGACATGTGGCGCGTGAAAGAGCAAGAGACGTTAACCTTGTTGCATAAAGAACAACCTGAAAAGAAAGGAAATGAGACTTAAGAGGATGTTTTAGACAAAGTAACAGAAAACTGTACCTTGTTCTTTAATGAGAAAAAGTAATCCTCCTGAGGCCAGAGTATGGCCTTAGTAATGCAGTACCCCCACTCCCTGGATTATTGCACACTGGAAAATGATCCGCACAAGATGGTTTAGATATGACGTGAGTGGGCATGTCAGCGTATGTGTTTTTGAGGTTAACAGCACATTTTCTCAGTCTCCTTTCCTCTTACACGCTGAGTTCTGGGTGTTGCAAAAACATTTTTCTGTGTCTCTGTCTTCACTTTGTCAAGAGTTCCAGAAAGCAACTGTATGATCATAACTTGTAAATAACCTAAATAGATTATAATTATTTGTGGATGTCACTGGAGTGAAAGCCATTAATGGCAAATTTATAAACAATGGGTTCCTTTTTAGATATTTTGAAACAGGAAGTGTTGCAACTTTTGCGTTTCTAATGTGTGTTTGTATTTATGACCACAGTAGGAATCTGGACCAACCTTGATATTTTAAAGAAAGCACAGCAGGAACACAGGTGTCCTCTTTTCAGTTGAGTGAAAAAATATATATTTAAAACCATACATAGTCAGTATTCTGTCCAACAAAGTCACTTAAAATTGTACATAAATCGTTCACCCTTAATTGTACCCGAGACTTTATCAGTCTAGACCAATTGTCTGGGGTGTAAAAGGCTATGGTTCATTCATAAATATATATGAACTATAAAACCCCCATTGAAAACAAACAAATGAAGAACTCATGTGTTATGTAATGCATCTTAGGCTTGGACCAATTCAAAACCTTGGCAACCTGCAAATTGCACTGTATTTTAAAAGTATTTATGACATAAGGTAATCGCGTTGAAGGATAGCTAAAAAAGAAAAAAAAGTATTGATTAAAAATTTTTATGAATGCGCTTGGTAGTTTGAAAGTTTTGATTTGGTCACAACGAACTTAACAACTGCTGTGCGTTATTGATGTGGCTTGCTTATGTTGCGTATAAGTGAAATTCCTAAATGATTAGTAACGTGTTAATCTGTTGGGCTTACTCCTGAGAATAAACATTTTCCCTGAAAAAGTACCCTATGTTTGGAGTAACTGTATATATTTTGCTGCCTTTTTAAAAATAGTAGAGACATAAGAATACAAGAATATTTAAGCTGTTTGAATAAGATACCAAAATGTCTAAAATCCCTTATTACGTAATAAAAAGGACTATAATAAGTGTAATTGTGGTAGAATGTTTACACTCAGATTTCAACCAGGCTGGAACAACCAGGCCTCATATTAAATCTAATTTAAGTGAACATGGACATGTTCAGACAAGGGCTGATATCGGGTTACAGTACAAGCTGAAATTACCGTTCAGCAAAATGTCTGGTGAAATTAGTCATTACAAGCTATGATGGAAGATGCTCTAACATTACTGGTAGGCTGTTTCTTAGCAACATTTTCGTTTGAGTCATTTTTGTTTCACTCAATGTTGGAAGTGAAGTGAAAGAGGAAATACAGAAACCGGCTAAGATTTTCTAGACGGGGTGAGCTAAAATGTGATACACAAACCATTCCACAGCACTGTGATCAGCTGAATTAAAACATCTGTGTCAGGGCAAAAGAGTCATGGCTAGGCCCAACATAATAATGTTATTATACATTATTTATACATACTTATAAGCTTGTTTTAGAACCAAGCTTTTAGAACTGTTTTAGAACTGAACATTTAGAACTGAGCTTTTAGAACTGTTTTAGAATTGAGCGTTTAGAACTGTTTTAGAATTTAGTGTTTAGAATTGAGTGTTTAGAACTGTATTAGAACTGTTTTAGAACTGTTTTAGAATTGAGGGTTTAGAACTGTTTTAGAACTGTTTTAGAATAACGCTGTGCTTTTTAGTCCTGTGATGTTCATCTGCATAAAAGAAGTCTCCTTCCCACTTGGGAAGCTTTCTCTGTTGCTTTTTGAACCTCATTAAGACTTCTGCTGAAAGTACACACACTTTTTTTTTTTTTTTATCCACTCAGGAATGCTTACTGTCACCCCCACCAACAGGCTACTGACACCAGAAAGGGAGGAGAGGGTCCAGCCGGTCAAGAGAGCACTCCGGGAGATTGGTATGTGGTATTCTGGCAATGCACACACACGTCTTATTTTAGATTTTGTTCTTCTCTTCTTAAAATTGACTAAATATTTTGTTGTAATATTTTTGTTGTGTTTTCTCGCCAATTTGGAACCTCCAGCTGTAATCTGTCACTCAGTAAAATAACCCATTCGCCACAAATCCTGTTACCGGACACAGGGAAGGCTCAGTAAGCCACTGGGCTGCAAGAACCTTTCCTGTAGCTAGTTATGGATTGGTCCATCACAATGTTGTGGAGGAATTGGTGGCATTTGTGGGTTTTCTGGTCATTTCAGGTCCAGCTATGGCTGAATTTTGACTTCGGCCCTAACTGAATTTCTTGTTCATTCATTGGGACTTGGCAGTGTGTTTTTATATTGTATTATATTGTATACATGACCCAGCTGTAGCTTCATCTTACAGTTCAAACCGCAGAACTGATATTGTCCTGTTGAACAACGTACTGCTTCAGTTAATAACCCGCTGCGTTAAAGTAAAAAAAACAACAAAAAAAAAAAAACACCGTCGACATAGAACTACGTTATAAATAATAGCAGTCACACTACTAGTGAGCAAATCTTTCATTCATATTCCATAACAGTAGGTGGCAATAAGTACTGTTGGAGGAACAAAATACACTGCCATTGAATCTACAAAAACAAAGAAGAGCGTTTGGCCGGAAATAGGAAGCGCCTTTAAAAGAAAAAAAACGCAGAATTTAGTGCGCATGATCAGTTACGATTCTGTCTCAGCGCTACCGTGGAAGCTGCCGGAGGTTTGCAATAAAGATAAAGTGTGTGTTCTGAAATGGCAAGTGAATTTCGTGTGTTTTTACACTATATTTGTTTTCTCTCTTATTGCATATATTTATAGTTATTTGAGAAGTTCATTTTAACTTCACAAAACGTTGTCAACTAATTTACGATCTAGCCGGATTATGGGCGTTGTTTTGGATGCTGCTACTGCTAGTATATTTAAAAGCTTGTAAGATAAACAATGATCTAACTAATTGATTAGCTATCTGAATACTAATGCTATTTATTAATTCGATTAATAAATAATTATCATGGACGAACTCAAGGTCGAGTCAACCGAAGTTGTTTAGAGAGCTAAATCTAATGTTCTCATCTCAGCAAGTAGGCTTCATCTTATTCACGTTACATATTATTATCGTGGGATGGGATATAGTTATCTTAGTTATTTCGGAAGCTACATATCGACGTTGGTGGACTAATGAAGCGAATGACCTGTTTTATAGGCTGAGGTTGAGGAAACCCTGAAAAGAATCCAAAGCCAAAAAGGCGTACTTGGGATCATCATTGTCAATGCAGAAGGTACCGGGAAAGACGTTTATCTACTTTACTGGACGTCTCCAGACTATAAATCGTGTTTAGATCTGTTGACCAGGAATCATTGACAACCACAGGGTTACATTCAGTTGTCCACGTAGTTAGTTAAGCAAAGTCTGTGGATTACACGAATAGCTGCCTTTGTAAAATGCCATTTTACAATGTCTGTATTTAGACTATTTAGACTAGACTGTATTTAAACCTTGTAAGACCTTTTGTTAACGGATTTAATGCTAATTGTTTTAAACTTACACTCGTGTAGTTAATGCTTAGCGTGATGCTTTTACATGTGTGATGGGTGTAATGTATATATGCCTCCTTGCATATCCAGATATTCGATTGTATTGATGACTGTTAAGCGAGCTAACAACATTGCACTTTGACCACGCAGAGTGGAACTCTTGGAATTAAACTGTTGCAATCTAATTCCTTCCACTCTTCTTTCAGGAATCCCAATCAAGACCACCCTGGACAACTCCAGCACGGTGCGGTACGCCGGGCTTATCCACCAGTTGGTGATAAAGGCGCGGACCACAGTGAGAGACATCGACCCCCAGAACGATCTCACCTTTCTGAGGATCCGCTCCAAGAAAAATGAAATCATGATCGCTCCAGGTAACCCAGATTTAACAGGGATTTGTTTTAAAAGTGATACTTTAAGTGTTTATTCATGATGAATGATTTAAATATAACATTAACAAATAAAGTGTGTGTTTTTTTTTTTTTTTAAACCATTTCCAAGTACAGTGTTCTGTTTTGCATGTTTGTTTAGTTAATTTTTCTAATGTATTAAAAGTTTACTTTTAATCTTTGTGGCTCAAAATATGTAACTTTAAAATAATCAGTTACTTCTAGCATGTTTTTTGTTTTATACTGTGCAATATGAATGTTTATTGTTGAATTGAATTTGAATTGCCTGTCTCTGTTTTTTCTTAACAGATAAGGATTATTTCCTGATTGTCATTCAGAACCCGACAGACTAAAACTTTAAGTATTTATTTTGTTTTTTTTCTATTTAATTGCCAAATTTTTGTCCGTTTTTGTCATAGGATATTTTCATTTTGATGAAAGTAGGAAGCAGCATAACGATGTACTTTAAAATAAATCTTTGTAGTTCTCAACAGGAGGCTTAAATGTTCATGTTTCATATGTTCTAGGATAAGTATAACCATGAATTTTATTATAGATTCAAAACCATTAAAATCCCATCTCCATATCTGTAGTATTTTAGTGGGGGTTGATTCACTTCAAGAGATGAATGAATGAATGGATAGGATGAATATATCAAGAGGCAGTTAATATACGAATAGATCAGTTTGGTGATGACTAGATGACATTAGACCATTTTTAAATTAAGCATGTATTTTGCTGTTTGTTTGCTTTTTCCTGCTTTGCTTATTGGTTATATTCTGCCATTTATCCATAATATTTTATAAATGAAGTGCCATTATAAAAGGTCCATCTGCTTGTACTTTTAATCTTTTGAGTTATATGTGTGGTAAATAAAAACATTTTAGTTCCACCTTTTCCAGTTTTCTGTAAGATTTGCCTTCTTTTAACGGTGATAAATAATACTTTTGTGTGTGTTTTTTTTAAAGACGCTTTGAGGAATAATAGTGCTATTGAGTTCAGGGCATTTGGAAGGGTGCCATTATGCACATTTATCTTGTGGTACCAAATGTGAGCATATTAAATTATTATTATAATTAAATGATTAAATTGTGTGAATAAACCCCAATATGAAAATGTCTGAATAACATTGATTAAATATAAAGAAGCCTAGAGCAAGCTTCCCCTTGGTCTAATTCCACCGTAGAGAATGTAGGAGCTGATCTAGAACTCAAAGGTTATCAACAAAATCTACGTAAGAGGACGACGGGTCGTGTGATGGCAGTATAATCTGCTCTCAGGGGCTGAGTCAGTAAATGTGCTCGTAGATCAAGGCCTATGATCTGGATAAAATCGGTTAGAATTTGGGTTATTTAATCTGCCCATTGAGAACTGGAGAACACCGCCCTGCAGGTTGGTATCAGACCACCAAGCTTCTGTCAGGTTCCGATGATGATGGTGCTTAACGTGTCAAAGGCAGTGATATGTCACAAACGCACTAGAGGTTCCAAACCTTTAAATGGAATGTTCCACTGTACTGATATATTTTCCTCCAGCCCCCACCTTCTCCAGCATGTTCCCTTAAATACGGTTAAATTGAACCGGTTTGCGTTCCCTCAAACCAGGATATAATCGCTTAATACACTACAGAGCCAACCGTATCTTTCACAGTGGCCCTGTCACGCATCCGTCCGTTGCCATTACTGTTTCCAAGACTCTGAAAAATGTTTGGAGTGCAATGATTTGAATAAAAAAACTGCCCTGAACGGAAAGAGAAACATAGGGCTTAGGAAGACATTAGTGAATACTCTACTTTTTAGTTTAGGGGCTTGTTTAGTGAATTGCTTAGTGTCCAACAGAAGCATTGACACTCGGGTTCGAAGGATGGGATATACCGGGCAACTGCTGTTTATGAGGTGGCTCCTTTTTGGACCTTTGCAATTTTTATAAATTGGATTACAGTTTTTTTGTACAATAAGTTTGATGGTAATTTGTTAAATTTGAATTATCCTTGTCTTGTCTTGTGCATCTGTAATTGATTTTTAAATTAACCAGCATGGCTTTTCATTTGCATGACGTGAACAACATTAAAATAACAAGTTAAGAAAAATATTTGATGGCTAGTTTAGTTAACCTGTGTGTTTGACCTGGAATGGTACCTATTTTGTTCAGTTCGCTAGATGCATCTGCTATCACTGACACTGATAATGATGGAAATGCATTAGATTACATTAGGTTCAGATTTACATTTTTCCTTGCTTTTACTTACTGTTTTGTAAAAAAAAAAATTTTTTTGTTTGTTTTTGTTTTTTTTGGCACTTCTTAAAGACAACTTTATGACAGCAAGGGCTGCTGACCCTGGGTCTGATTCCAGAAAATTGGAGAGCAGAGCCACGATGATATAATCTACTGATGGGAATTCAAATAATCAACGGTAACAATTGGATTAAGGTTAGGCCCCTGAATTTAGTGGAATGTTTCTGCGTTTGTGGTCTGAACTGTCTGACTATATTTATGACAAAGCGGGCCTGCCGTGCTTGGCACACGAGACTGGGGAGGAGGAGAGGATGCTAGCCATAAGTATTGACAGCCTGTGCATGTTATAGGTAGCAAAGACAATAGGACCGGGAGCTAACTATATTTGGGGGAGCCTAACATTAAAGGTTTCGGTACCACTCTAATAAACTGTGATAAGGAAGGTCAGGAACAGGGCCGTCGGTAGGGGGCGCTAGAATTGTATTGATGCACATTCCAAACCCATGGAACGAAGGTATCCGCGCCTCGGAGAGAGAACACCGTCACCCGGTGTTCTGTCGATTTGTCCTGCCTTGTCAGATTTTCCTACCGATCCATATACCACATCGAAAAATCCTACTGCGGGTTTCGCGTCTGTGACTACGTAAAATAATCCAGTGTCATTTTGCCGAAGATTCTTATTAGGCAATCGTTGTATGATTTGACAGTGCAAAATACCTCGTCAGATTGTCCTACCAGTCTAAAATAAACACATTTTTGAAGAATTACATTCCTCTCCGATTGGTGAGCACACAGGGATTGGTAAAACACGTGCTGCCATCTGTGCCAGATTTTACTGGCGTGGCGTGTCAGTTGACATTGAAAATTGGATATGTGTTATTTTAAACAAATATTTTAGTTTTTCTAACTAACTGTGTACGTGAGCTGTGAGCTGATATAAAACTTCTTCTGAAAGGTATTGGAATGTGAGCAATGTCAAGAAGTAGGAAAACCTTTGACTGCTTTGACAGACCTAATATTGACAGACAGTGCATCAAGGTAAAGGAGTGCAGTAACATTTTGATAGTACATATACATATATATATACGCACACGCACACTAAACCTACTTTACATTTTGTTTACTTGATAGGTTTCTGCTGTTTGGGAGCTTGTTGGCATTGATTTAACTGGACCATTACCTGAAACTGTGGATGGCTTTCAATAAATCCTCACAGCCACAGATTACTTCTCAAAGTGGGTTGAGGCCTTTCCTTCAAAAACAAAGACATCAGCTGAAGTTGGAGGACATCTCTGTTCCATTATTTATAGACATGGCTGTCCCCAGAGAATTCTCTCAGATCAGGGAAGAGAATTTGTAAATGAAGTAAGTGTATTTAAAATGATCAGTAATAAAGTGGTTTAGGTTTAGCCTCAACGTCTTCGTTTTCAGATTTACAAGAGTTGTTATATTTTCCATTGCACCTACATGTATTCACTTGTAGTATGTTGGAGCACATTAGATTATTGTGGTATGTGTTTAGGTCAGTAATTTAAAGGTTTATTAATTCCATTTGGCTAAGAAGTATTTCAGAGATGATCTATACGTGTCTATACCAAGCAGCTTCCTGTAGTTGTAAGTGGTGTTCTAAAAATATTTAATAACCTGATTTATGATTACATGACATTATATTATAGATTATCAACATGAAAAAAAACACTCCTTCTGATCGACCCAGTGGGAAATGAAGGTTCTTATGAACGTAAAATTCTGCGGAACTGGAGGTGACACTTTTGGAACGATGTTTCATCTTTGTTTAAAAAAAAAAGTTTTGATGCTATTCGATTCTAAACAGTACAAATGTCTCGACCACATCTAGGACATTTTTAAAACTGAGAAGGTGTGAAGACACTGAAACAACCCGCAGATGGATTCTAGCAGCTGTGGAGTTTTGGTATTGAATGTATGTGTTCAAATATTTCTGTAAGTGGCTTCAGGTCTGGAAATGTTATAATGAATTAGATTGATATCGTCTGTCAATTAATGTTTCAGTTTGCTGAACAATACCAGCTGACAGGAACGATCAGCAGCGTTCAGACCACGTCTGAACCGGTCAGCTCAGCACGCGTGAAAATAGCCTGCACACTTCTTAGATGTCGAGGTGAGTGCTGTCGTAATTCTGTAATACCGATGTAATGTACGTCATGTAGTACACCTATGTAGATGCCATCTACACTCTGAAAAATGTATTTAAAGAAATAAAAATATCCAAAAAATACAGAGGGGATAGAGGAGAAAATCATAGAGTAGAAAATAACTTGAAGGCTGCAAAAAGTAATGCAAGAATGATTTAATGTAATTTCAGAACAGGTCTGAGATGGTATTTTTCATTGTGTGTATTTTGACATGTAGTACACCATGATATGATTGCCCAATGACTTTATATTTAATAAGTTAATGTTAACAAATTTGTTATATGGATCGGTAGGAAAATCTGCAAAGGTAGGACAAATCGACAGAACGCCGCTATAATTTTACGCTACGGTAGGTAAATCTGACAAGGTAGCACAAATCGACAGAACACCGGAAGCTAGACGAGTATACGTGACAGTAATGTTGCCTATCCCTTTAAATCGTTAAGGTGACGTCATAGTCTCGGTTTATTGCATTGTCCAAAAGCTGTTTTGGTACAGAGAGCTGGATAGACTAGGAAAACAGCATTACATTAGTGGCAGCTTTGGCAACAGAGCAATTAGTAACATAAGTGTTATAATTCCTTTTCTGTGTTAAAGCAAGGTCGACCATTATGCCTTCCGACAGACCTTTCAAACAAAGAAGGACATTCGGTAAGTGCAACACTAGTTGCTGTGAAATATTATTTTACTTTACTGGCTAGCTAATACTTTTTGCCTTCATATTTTTAAATTGGAACGCAAACGTTTTTTGTTTTGTTTTTTTTTACCAGAACAATCCGACCCAAGAAGAAGTAGCCCGTCTCTAAACGAACATGGGCGTACTTCTACTAGTCTAAATTATTATGGGTGTTTGCCGATGATCACATTAAAACTAATTTACAGCATACTCTTGCGTTTTATTTTGGTTGCGGTACATACTGTGTAAACAATGTTAGCATAAGCTACTTCAGTTTAAACGACAGCAAAAATACTAACCAAGGCAGAATCTTCGGGGTTGGGGGTAGAAATTGCTCTGACATCTAAAATATGGGTAAGCGTCGCACAGCAGGCTACAGATATTAAATTAGAAAAATATCCTTTATACTGTATTACATTACAGACATTATAAAATGTATGTACATTGGTGCGGTGGCCATTTTGCTTGGTAAACTTGTCATCTAGTCAACTGAAAGAGGCAAAGGTAAAACTGTAGAAGAACATTTCAAGTCAACAGACAAACTGTATTTTTTGTAAATATTATGTTTCGCTGTCAGTCAGTATGTCCGCTAATTAATGTGACGTGTTACGCATTTCAGGGTGGTATTTATGCATACTGTGACCGGTTAGTTCTGTGTTGTTCAAAATACCTAGCAATTAAATCAGACTACTTTTTAAAGAATGTGGCGTTTTATGTAGGACCCTTGCTATCTTAGATCAGAATGGTATGCACAGAAATTTATAAAACATTTTCTGACAAGTTGACATACCGAGAAGTTTGAAGTTTTGACATTTGAGTATTATCAAATCGTAGATAAATAATGTGACGTTTGCAAGTTGGGAAGGTTACTTATGGAATTTAGAAATAATAATAATAATAATAATAATAATAATAATAATAATAATACAATTTAGACATCATGCTTATGCTCCACCTTCAGAAGGAGAAAGTTAAAAAATCTGTTGGGGTAGCTATGAAAATACCTTTATGTTAAGACAATCCACCTAGAATTTGTAGTAACTTTTGGTCCTAAATGTTAAAATAAACAATAAATATTACAATGGGCTCTCTTGGAGCGGTTGGTGCATGGCAGTAGGACAGCAAGGGGACTCTTATGTCTCAGAGATGTCACTGTAGCATAAAAAAATAAAAAAAACATTTAACAAAAGACATTTTTTGTTGTTGCTACACATGCCCCCTATGGAAAATTAAGGAATAAGAGACCAACATTATTGTTACTCATATATAGTATTGTTCATATGTCGGTCCACAAGAAAACGTATTCATATCTTTCTCTTCTGGAATTGAACACTTCTCATGACAGAGAAAAATGTTGTGCCAAACTGTTGCCAGTGACAACTGAGATATTTGTTAAATTTATTTATGGTGTAATTCAAGCCTCCATTTATCATAACCACCGGAATGTATTTCCTGTTCTTATTTATCAAGTGAAATCTAATTCTACCGCACAGAGTAAATTTTAGCCAAGCGTGTTTTTGAAACGTCTATTTGGTGATCTCTAGTTTTTTCCATTACGGTCAGATGAGTTGATTTGGCCAAGGGACATGAAGATGTTTTATGTTTTAACACAGCTTCAGGAGTTCAGGAGGATCTTTGTCCCGCTATATAAAAGGTTCCTACTGTAAATGGTCTGTCTCTTCTAAAGTGTACTGTAAATTATTGTTATTATTATTATGTATCCGCAAGCATGCCTGGGTAATACCATTCTTTACAGATTTTTAGGTAATTTTGGCGTTTGACAACATTACTACACAATGAGATTATATGCATGTTCATTAATGCTCATGTCAGCCTTTATAAAGTGCTAGGTCGGTTGAAAGTTTTTTTTTTTCAATGTCTTTGAAAAACGTTCAGTCCCTTTTCCCTCTTCTCCCCTTTGGGCAACGTGGTCTGTGTTTGTTTTTGGTTGATGACTGTCTGTCAGCTGACAGTGTAGTTTACTAAAGGACACAGATGTTGCTGGGACCGGCTGTGACAAGGGGGTGGGGCATAGGTGGTGGGCCTGGAGACCAAATTGTTGTTGTGTTGCAGCAATACAGCGCCTGTACGGCCCTATGGTTAAATTTGTCGCACATTAAATTACCCTGTTCTTTTGTAATTCCCCCTTTCTCAAGTCAGGTTTAGGGTTAGGATTTGGGTTTGAGTTATGGTTAGATTTAGATGGAACGTCAATGTGAGTATTTTAATAGCTTTCTGTACAGTCGATCATATTTGTCACATTGGAAAGTATTGAATCCCTTGACGTAGATGCTCTCAAAAAATGTGTTTTCACTGTAATTTCACAAATTATATTAGTTTATCATTTATGCTTTGCTTGTGTAATACAGATTAACCTAGGAAGCAGTGGTATGCAGAAAGTATCTATGTAATAAAACATTTACATGTTGAATCTAAACAGAACCAATTGCTCAATCAGGAACTCTAGTTCAATATTAAAATGCATTAAAATATTTTCTGTAGCAGTATTATTTGAACAGAAGTCTGATGCTGGCATTTTGTCAATATGTTTGAACAGACGTCTGTGGTACTTTGTCAATTTATTAGAACACATGTCTGTGGTACTTGGTCAATTTATTAGAACACACGTCTATGGTATTTTGTCCATTTATTTGAACGCTGCCCCTCTTGCTGCCGAGATCTTCACGAACTTTTAGCACAGTTCTAAATTCAAGGCTAATGGCGCTTGTGTTTTATCATGTAGATTGCAATCTGTGTGTTTTTAACCTGGAAGTCCTAATGTCAAACGAGACCATGTCAAATGCCTCTGCAAAATAAAAATTGCAATACCAAGCCAAAAACAAGCAAGATAAATAGTTTTTCAATTGGCATAAATGAGAATTTCTAACGATAATTTCTGATTTGGCCTAATATTAGGGCATGAATAATGGTGGTATTATTATATTTAGAATATATTTTTAATATTATTTAGAAAAAGCTAATGCGATTGTCTAATGTTCTTTGCTCTTTATAAAACATCTCTTCTAGCTGACCGTTGCAAAGAGGTCCAGCAGATCCGAGACCAGCACCCCAACAAAATCCCGGTGAGCTTTTTATTCTGTCAAAGGAAGGATGGAAAATGAATCTGCTCCTGCTTTGTCTTATTGGGAGTGCTCAGTAGCTGAAGTCTTACACAGGCAAGGATTTCTCATTTTATTAGAGAATCTGATTAATATTGAACCTGCAACGTAATTCTCAGCTCCCAGAAATCCTTATATATTCACTTGGGAGAAGTAATTCAGTTTGCAGGCAACTGCATGCTCGGAAACCGATCTTAAAGACATGCAACTGCAAAGTCACGGTCTGTTTTAAATCATGGTCTGTGTTGTGGTCAATAGAAGTAACATGTGCACAATACAATAGACTGCTTCATGAGTCTTATTTAAAAGAAAAACATGAGAACATTTTCAAAAGCCTGTAATCTGGTCTCTCTCTCGCTCTAAATGGGCCGTGTTTGCTTGATTCGAACTTGGCAGAGGCGCTGGTATTGTGTAAAGAGTCGGGGTAGAGGGAAAGCTGAATCACTGTTGTCACAAGCCTCATGTGTTGGGCCTTGGGTGGTGGGGAGATCACACCAGGCCAAGGTGGGCAGACACCAAGCCCGAGGTCATTTCCCTCTTCTTCATTTTGGGAACTTTTCTGTTTTCACTTTGTTCCCATGCGAGTACACTTAGATATGCAACTTTTGTATTTGTTGGTCCAAAATGTAGGTCATCATTGAGAGGTACAAGGGAGAGAAACAGCTACCTGTGTTGGACAAGACAAAATTTCTGGTCCCTGATCATGTAAACATGAGTGAGCTGGTGAAGATCATCAGGTAAGATCAGTGTTCTTAATGATGAAAGCAAGGCTATTAAAGGACAGATCCTTACTTATCTCATCATTCTTTGTAGTTTTTTTTATTATAGTCTTATTATAGTCATTGTCATAGCTTTTTGTAAACTCTACACTGACAAAACCATCTGATGGAGAATTCATAGAAGGGTCTCATAGTTATTCCAGAACTATTGCTAAGGTAACTTCCTTGACTCATTCTGAATGTTCAACATGTTCTTTGTAAGTGCATTATCACCCAAGCAGCTTTCAACAATGAGTCTACTGTGTAACTATACTTTTTTAGTTTTTAATGGCCCTGTGGGAAATATCAATTCATCTCAAAAACATTAAAATATTCATTAATTTTTTTTAAATATATGTTTTGTGTATTTTATGACTAGCATATAACAGCAGATGGTACCATGAAGAATAATTAACAGTAATTATGTTTTTACTTATTAGCGCGCGCGTGTGTGTGTAAGGATCGGTGTATATCCATATATTGTGACGAAATATATCAGTAACTCCATGGGTTAAAACCACAGACGATAACGATGATGAACGTGTGATTTAATGTTATCAACAGAGATGATGGAAAACATGGAAATGGAAATGATTTCATGTTTTTGTTCTTTACTAATATCCCATTAATGGTCTAAATCCAAGCCTGGCATTGGTCTTTGTCGTTCTGTGAGCACCCTGCATATGAACCCATGTGATTCCCCACCTCTGCAGTCAATCCCTGTCTCAGTCTGTCTGGAGGAGCCCAGGGGAATGTGTCAGGGATTGCCCCTACAGCCTAGCCCTGACAACACCACTGAAACCCCATTTAAACTCTTCAGTTAAAAAATAAACCTTGCTATTGCTGGCACCTGCTCGATTCATGGTAGTCCTCCAACTGTATAATCATTACATCTTCTAGGCTGGGATTGGTTGATTTATCTTATTATAATAAAAAAAAGGAAAATAATAACAGTTTTGTCTAATAAGCAAAACTGTTGGAAGATTAAGAATTATTCTCAGAAAAATAGGATGTAACTGATTAGGTCAGTTGTATCTTGGAGCAGTCAGAGAAAAAAATATCCAAGCATGTAGCAGATTGGTTGTAATCGATGTTAATGGTCAATTTTAGCCGTCAGTGGGCTTTTTTTTAAAGATTTAGCTACTAAAGCTAAAGCTATCCCGAACTTCTCATACCAAGTGGCAAGTGTAATGTTCGATGTTCCTAATCTAAAAATAAACCCTCCCTCTCGGGTATTTATAGAGGCAACCAGTTCCACCTTTTAAAATTAAGGGTTGTAAACAAGGCCACTACAAGCTGTTAAAGTTGTTATATAAAGCAAGTGTAAAGTATAAAGCAAAGGTTAGCAACCCTGTTCTGGGTGTGCTGCAAGTGAAAACAGTGGTTAAAAATCTTTATAGTGGAAGATTAGGCAGCCTTTCGGGTAAACATCTATATTAAGCCCACAATTGTAACCACATGGTGGTCAGTGATTCAACGTCAAGGCCGGGCACCGTTTTTTGACGTGTTTGTTGGACAGTGTATTCTGAATTACCAGGTGAGTTGAGCTTTGAGACTTTGGACAAGTGTCCCGCGAGCTATCTGGCGTTTCCACCGCTAATGCCTCTCGGTTAATTACTTGTTTTCCTGCGGTCTTAGCTGTGCTTATGCTTTTACTGTTTGCCTCCAAGCTGCGAGTAAAGTTCGCTGACCAGGCAGCTGCCTTTCTCTGCATGCCCTTGCCAGAGAGCACTCTGCCCTTGCCTTGCTCACCCCGGCACTCTCCGTCCGTCATGCTGTTCAGTGGGCTTGGGGGGGAAAGGCCGCTCCCACAACCGGTTACCATTTCTTTGCATCCTTGCATCGCGTGCTCAATGAAAACATTTTTTGTGGAAAATTAAATGCGCAGACCAAGATAGAACATTTTTCATAGTTCATTTAGAAGTATTTGTATGTGTGCTATGTTGTTGTGATTGGATGTAATTTAGTGGCATTATCTAAGAGTTATTCATCACAGGTCATTGCAGGCACTTAGTTTGATAATCACAAACAGAGACCAGTTTTGAGTCGGCTTGGGAGAAAGGTTGGTTCTGCATCAAACCGAGTGCTAATGAAAGCTCATTCCATTTAGACGGGTTAAGAAATCTTTAAACGGCTTACGTGGCCATACAGCGCCCTGCCAAAGTTTGTCAATTGCATGCACATTTTTTTTAAAGAGTATTTTTCCTTAAAATTTCAAATGAACACTTTTGTGGGTGAAAGTTGAATTACTGAATTATGTTGATCGTGAGACAGGTTACGCCCAGCCACACCCTCACACAGACAGAGGCATTTTAGCAGCTGCCAGTCCGACAAGAAACCATGATCTTTCTCTAGAATATGTTTTGGCACCCCTGGATTTAGTACTTTGTGTACCCTCCATTTTGTCGAGACAACAGCACTGAGGAATCTCCCGTAATGTTTTATGAGGTGAGAGAACACATAGGAAGTCCTCTTCAGCTCACCCCACTAGTTTTCAGTGGGATTTAGATCAGGGGACTGAGATTTATTCCTTGTTCAGGTAATTATTTTCTTGTGGATTTGGAGGTAAACTTTGGATTGTTATCCTGCTGGAAGATCCAATGATGGCCCAGGTTCAGACTCCTGACAGAGGCAGCCAGGATGGAGTCCATGGTGCCAAATATCCCAACAAGATCCCCTGGGCCCTTTGCAGTAAAACAAAAGCCCCACAAGATCAGTCAAAGTGGGAATTAGGTTCTTTTCTGCATGACCGTTGCTCTTTTTACGCCAAACGCACCACTGGTGTTGTTGCCAAAAAGCTCTGTTTTTTGGCCTCATCAGACCGCAGAACCCGGTTCCAGTGACAAAGAACAAAGAAACTGAAACCCAAAGTTCCAATGATATTAAGCAAACTCCTGGTTCTTACATCTGTGGTTTGGTGACAGCAGAGGCTTTCTTTATGCAACCCTTCCATATGGCTTGTTGGCATGGCGGTGGGGGTCTAATTGCAGTTTTGGAGACTTGGTGACCCTAAGATGCAACAAACTTCTGCAGATCTCCTACTGTGGTCCTCTGAGATTTCACTGTCCTCCAAATTAACGTGCGTTCTCTTCCAGGCTGGTTCATTACCGCTCCAGTTGTTTTGAATTTCTTAACTAATGCCCTAACAATGGAGATGGGGACTTTAAGACACGTAGCTTTTTATAGCCACTGCCTGATTTGTGAAGGTTAACAACCTCTTGTTTAATTTAATTTGTGTGTTCTCTGGCCTTCCTCATGTTGATGGATGGCCATGGGAGTGTAGCCTTTTTGACACCTCATATTTATACCGCAGTGAATCAGGAAGACATGACTGACCACTTTATATTTCCCAAGAAGTCAGATGAACTTTAAAAAGTAAAGTCATAATTGTGTTCAGACGAATTTCTAGGGCTGCCAATAATTGTGACACTCATGAAAAATATTTTTTCTTTGAACACTTTTAACTTGATTAAAGGTTAGACTTTTCTCATATTTTGAGTTGATAAACAACTGACATTCGAAACAAATTACATCATTTCGTAGCCTTTACACGTAGGTTGCCAATAGTTCTTGTCGGACACTGTATTTGAGCGTACGGCGTACATCTCCCACAGCACCGCGATATTCCACTGCCTCCGTGCTGTATTATGAGATGTTCGTCGCTATGCTAGCTATTTCACCGTGCGTTTGGCTTCTCTGGTTTTCCCCCAGGCGCCGACTTCAGCTCAACCCCACGCAGGCCTTTTTCCTCTTGGTGAATCAGCACAGCATGGTCAGTGTATCCACCTCCATCTCGGAGATCTACGAGCAGGAGCGCGACGAGGACGGCTTCCTCTACATGGTCTATGCCTCCCAGGAGACCTTCGGTTGCTAGGGGGGCTGTCCGGAGACAACGAGAGGAGTTGGATGGGCCTCGGAGGGACAGAGTCCACTCGAGTGTGTTCTCCCTCTGGGCCTCTTGGTATGACCTGCATAGGAATTCTCAGAGGGTATTAAACAGGAAGCTTTGCAACCGAGTTCAACATTCATGATTCTAGTGTGTTTTCTCAGTGCAAGTCTTCTTCTTGATTTGATGTTCATTTAAGCTTGCTTAATTTTCCCTGCTATTATATATATGTGTATATATATATATATATATATATATATATATATAAAATAAAAAACATCCATGTGTAATGGGGATGGATTTCAGGATTTAAATTTTTTTTTGCCCATACAAATTTTTGTTGCAGTTGTTGTGAAACACCATCGCCTATGTTATCCAGGGTCTTAACTTTCAACTCGGTAACAGCCCTGGCTGTATTGGCAATAATCAGGATGTTATTTTTAAGCGATAAATGCAATAGACTCTGTTATACTTTTTTTGTCTTAGGTTTGCAGTCTGTGCTTTATAATTCTGGGGACTGTTTTCCCTCCGTGTTTCTGCAGCCATTGTGGACAACGTATAGCAGGTAGTTGGTATATTAAAACAATCATACAGAGCCACGTCCAGCAACCTTGTACTAAAGTTACGCAAAATTCAAGCCAGACTCCTCCGGACTCATTGTAACACTGTGAAATCTGGTTTCATTATTATGAGCTGTAGAAAAACATTTCTGGGGATTCATTATTAGAAGTACCGCCCTACGTTTACAATGCCTCGACAAGAGATGGCTGAAAAGCGCCGTTTTCGCCGTTTTCCCCTTCTGGTCCCCGCCTGATCACTTCAAAGGACGAATGGCTACTATTGCTGGGGCAAGACTGTATTCTTCTGCCCCTGAGAGCACAAATGCCTCCTCTCTGTCACGTGTGCATGTCCCAATATTAAGAAGTCAACTGAATATAATCACACAGAATGGTTGATCCATATGCTGTAGGATGTTTTGGGCGTTTCCTCATTAAGTCAATTACGGCGATGCTAAACCGGTTACCCTCATCGGGATTAATTTATTCTCTTTTCTTAAGGAAAATAACTGTTAGTCCAGATATTTTCCTGTTTAAAGGAGGAGGGTGAAGTCTGAGCAAAAAAAAACAACATTCAGGAATACAGTCCATTGTCTTTGTACATAGTTTTAATCCCTGGTACTTGAGATAAATTGTTATGCTTTTGTTGGAAGAACACTAGACAAGGATGGAAACTGTGGCATTCATTATGTAAAATGTTAACCGCTGTCTTACCTAGGAATAAACATGCTTTTTGCACTTACAATAAGTACTGTTTATCTAATGATTCTGATATATCTAATGAGATATATATATATATAAATAAATATATATATATATATATATATATATAATGTGTGTATAATGATTCTGTATTATATCTGGTGTTGACTAAAACACTTTGAATGAAAGGGTTTGTGTTGTGATATGTAGCATGCTTTTCTTGGTGTAATGCTAAGGATTTGTTAACGGTTTTAACTTTGAAAGAGATGACGGATGTATTTTTAAACCGTCCCCTTTGCCATAACGGTAGCGTACGCGTGTTTGTGGTTGTACGGGATGGCCTAAAACTTGGTATACTGTTGCATATGTGGAAATTGTTTTTGTTTTTTTCCCCTCTACCCCCCTCCCAGATCGGTCAAAATAAAGCGCAGATACTGTCAGGAGGAAGTGGACAAAAAATCTCTATGGGTTATTTTGGGCCACCCTGCGTGTGTATGTGAAAACAGCTGTGTTTGGAAAATAGGGTTGGGATAAATGGGAGTTTGACAGTGTACATAGAAAACAAACGTAATCATGTATTTTTGGTGTCTGTGGTGTTGTCTGGAGTATTGTAACTAATTCAATACCGACACTGTATGTACCTTCGCTGTTGCCACAGATTTATTTAAAGCATTTGCCAATAAAAGAAGATACTGCCTTGGAAACCTGTACTCCTGACCAGGTATATATTACAGTTTAACAACAGCAGAACAATGCATGCTGGCTAGAGATAGTTTGTGCTGCATGTGAAAACTAATGTTTGATGAAACCTCGAGATGCAGGTGCAGTCTAAACCTATGAAGCAATCCATCTGGTAATATTATTATTATGCTCGAGTTCAAGTTTGAACCATTTTTTTAATATCTATTTTTTAAAAACGTGGATTACATTTGTTTCAGTAATTATAATGTATTATGTATTTTATAAATTAACCAGATTACACAGCCAAAATACTTCTTTTTTTTGGAGCTCAACACTTGGGGAATGTTTGAGTACATTATTATTCACTTCCATAGGGTATATATTGACTATGTTTATGTAAAATGTACTATTTTGCTAACAAGAACAAAACCTTATCGTGTTCACTTCGACGACTTTTTGGAATTATATACTATACATTAAATATCCCCTCCACGTAGAAAAACTCTAAACTTAACACTTCTGCTGTAAGTATAGTTTTGGCTGTACATTCTACGAAGACAGACTTGGCAAATATCTCGTTCTCATTCCCTTCTGACAGTACGCTCTCAGAGCTTCTGCAGTGCTGTATTCCAGCTGGGTTACAGAAATCGAACGGCCTGCTGTATGTGTTACGGACCTGTGCACAAAGGCACACGGCTATCCCACTCTTAACAGGATAATGTGAGAAGCATGTAATGAGTTAAATGTAATTCAGTTAAATTCCAATGAAAATGTTAGCTGAACGAGCCTACTCTTGCCTGTAATGATATACAGCGTGGAGTAATTCATTAGTTAGCTTATTTTGTGTTTTTCCCTGTTGTGCGAGCATTTTCTTAAAGTGAGAAAGCCAGGTGACTTGCAGTAGAAAATAATTTGTAGAGGTTGCAGTTTTTCTGGAATCGCTCCGACGGGACCGATAAATCACGTAAACGATCCTCAGAAGCTGGGGTAGAGAACCCGAGCCTCATCTAAATTAATCACCGATAAATCTTCATTTTCCACACGCGGTGAATTGGAACAAAAACGTATAGCTTTTCAAGTGGACTGAAAATGGGACTCTTGCAGGAAGCGTTAAGGACTATCGAAGGTTCAGAAAGTGAAGTCAAATGTCATGCATATGTTACGTTAAATTTGCATCCAATTTTATTTGCAGCTGTGTTAAACGATTTCTCAGCGTGATGGTTTTTCTACATCAAAAGTTAAAAATAGGTACATGAAACAAAAACAAAAAAAAACCCTCTTACCATGCAAGACTTTATTTGTACTGTAGTCAGAAGACAGACGTACGTAAAATAAACTACATTTTGAGCTTACAGAAAATACACGTCACTCTTACTTGGCGAGGGAACTGTTACAGTTCTGAACTGCGGCTTTGCAGATCTGCATTATGAGGAATCGAAAGCAAACCAGTTTAACATTTAGCGGACATATTCTTGGTCTAACATTGCTGTAGGTTTAAGGATGAATCTGTCCACTCAGATGCAATGTAAACCGGACATTTGAACACTTGATCGCAGTAATTATTGTGATAAATACTAGGTGTACGCATCAGGGGCAGACATCCTGTGCTGTTATTTTGGAAACCTCACTCAAACAGCTCATATCCAGCAGCACGGAGACAGTTCTTATGTGAGGCTGAAAAACAAAAGCAAACGCGTAACCGTGAGTTGGTCTGAGCTATACATACCATTTTGTGCTACAAAATTCTAAATTACACCATTTAACAACCGTTTTGTCCCTCCCGTTCACAAAATTAAAGTTGCGTTTTAAATTAAAATTAAACGCGTTCTAAAATTTCACTCACGAGATGAATACCGTGTCCTGCGTTCCGAGTTTTTCCAAAAAAAAACCCCAATAGTTTCAGCAGCCAATATTTTCCCCAGGAGCGGGACTGACCTGTCAATGAGCGAGTCTCGCATCGTGGTGGCGATGGCGCTGGGCTGGGCCTCGCTCAGCCGGAACACGCTCTCGATCACCGACAGCTCTGTGCTGGTGGTGTCCAGCCCACAGAAGGCACACCAGTCGTTAACCACCATCCCCGCGGCTATTACCTCGCTGCCCCGGTTCACTGTTCCTGCCTGAAAGAGGAGGGGAGGGGGGGGGGGCAACCGGGCAGGTGAAACGGTGGCTCAGGCTACTCATCCGAAAGAGCAGAAATATCCAACCTTAGCGCTGCGAAATG
>JAOYSI010000002.1:2513579-2525467 GCA_025775065.1 Hiodon alosoides | reverse complement strand
CTTCATGTCCTATTATTCAATTAACATTCCACAACACCATGAGCTCTTGTTCGTCCTTTCCTCTTCCTCATTCGTACAGCATCTCCACCACTGGTATCCTGCTTCCCTCTCTACTGTATATAAACCCAGTGACTTCCATTCAATGCTCAGTCTTATCTATCTCTCCATTGCATTTCTGAACGCTACTCCCTTGTGATCCTGTTTGACTAGTGTTTCTCTATCTTCGACCATCGCTTCTTGGATTGCCCTCACACTGTCGTTTGCCCGATTATTGACCCTCTGCCTGTCTCATTGACCATGACTCACAGACTTCCTTGGACAGTCCTGTTTGCCGGCTTCGACCCCTGCCCGTTTCCACTTGGGTTCCTCTTCCCTCTCAGTCCCCACGTGACAGAAGACTGAGCCAGGGACATAGACCCAGCGGAGCTCCCGAAGCTTTTCATGGCCGTGGCCTCCCAGGGGGCACTACTTAGTGCACACAAGGCCAAGTTAGATCAGATTGCGGACATGCTGGACCAACTCCGGAGTTTCTGACTCAGTGCATCAGATTGCCCCACCAGTTCCTTCTGCCCCTGCTGCCGCAGCACCTGCTGTTGATACCTGCTCAATACATCTCGCTGTGCCGGATAAATTTGACGGCAGTCCAGACAGATGTGAGGGGTTCATTGTGTTCATTGCTCATTGTACTTTGCAAATCAGCCCAATGCCTTCCCGGATGACGCCGTCTGGATTGTCTTTATCATAACACTTCTGACGGGTAAACTGCTTCAATGGCCACGGCTATCTAGACCCAACAGGGTGCCGTCTCCCAGTCCCTGAGAAGATTTCTAAAACCTTTCAAGGATGTGTTTAACCACCCGGCAGAGGGAAGGGGTGCAGGAGAACAACTACCCACCCTTTGGCAGGGCACATCCTCGGCAGCGGACTATGCTCTCAATTTCTGGACAATGGCAGCCAGCAGTGGATGGAACGACCCTGCCCTGCTCACCATATTTTGACGTTGACTACAGGCTGATTTACAATCAGAGTTAGCTTTTTTGTGATGAAGATCTGAGTCTGGAGGAGTTAATCCAACTAGCTGGATCACCTCTAGACTAGGAGAGGACATTCTCCTCCCGTCCACTTCAACCTGCCAGGTTACCCCAAGCTCCTCGTCTGACCTATGAGCCTGTACCAATGCAACTCAGAAGCACCCGTCTGACAACTATGGAGAGACAGAGATGAGTCTAATTGCGCCTGTGTTTCTACTGTGGGGCATTTCCTTGAAGTTTGTCCTGGCTTGCCCAAAAGTACCACAGTGACTACTAGATACTGTCCTATTGTAAAACAGACGCACAGTGTAATTTTTGCCAAAATCACTTTGTCTCCTAACAGTTTCTTGATTGACTCAGGGTCAACAGGCCGTAAAACAACTTGACATTCCTCTGCTCCCCTATGTTCCACCACTCCAGGTCAAGGCTGTCAGCGATCAACCCATCGGTTCCAGACCGATTTCTCAAAGGACTGTACCCATCACTATGCAGATTAGTCTGCTTCACATTGAAGACCTGTCTTTTCACATCCTCGATTTCCCCAGGGGTTGATGTCATTCTTGGTCTACCCTGGTTGTCCCATCATAACCCGACCATTTCCTGGAAGGATGGGGAAATATTCGCCTGGGGCGCTTCCTGCTTTTCACGATGCCTTGCTCTTCTGGGCCGAGTGACTCAGGTGGAAATCCCCTTTTCTGGGCTTTGCCAATTTCTATAGAAGGTTCACATGGAACTGAAGTTTGGTTGGCGCTCCGGGGGCTCTGCCTGCTTCTTGTCCTGGACTACATCAGCAACCACCGCTTTCACTCAACTCAAGACTCTTTACCTCTTCTCCCATCCTGAAACATCCTGAGCCCTTGCTTCCCTTCTTCGTCGAGGTGGACGCATTTGAATCTGGAGTCAGTGTGGTGTAGTCCCAGCGATCTCCTCGCAAGAACCTCTCCGTCTAGAGGATGTAGCTACCACCTTTCACTTCCGGAGTCACATCACAATTACATTCTGCAAATAGTACTGATGTATTCAGTTAACGTTTGTGGCTTTGGTGCTAGATGCTAAACACAACTAGTCACTTATATCCCCACATCCAGACCTAAGAAAGGTGACATGTTTCAAAGAGGAATCTGACAATTAAAACAAAGTTTGAGTAAAGTCACACATTACACCTGAGAGGATTCAGCAATAAAAAAAGTTTGTGCACATTTTTTTCCAAATATCCGGTGTGATGTCGATGAAAATCTGTGGCCAGACAGAGAGGAGCGAAAGGACATCCAGTGAGTATTTAGTGTACCACTCCACCTTTACTGTGTTACAGTGTTAGGCTATACATTTTTCAGTTTTTTGTAGTGTATATTTTTGTATTATATTGAGCTGTGTAAGTTTTCTGTTTAATGTGGTGTAAGACAATTACTTCACGTAAATAAAAATACAGTAACAATATCCATGGAAATGTGAGTGCAATGTCCAATGTAAAACCTTGCACTGAATCAGAATATTCAGTTTGATACACAATAGCATTCAGTTAGCTGGACAAAAATAACATTCTAGTACAGTAAAAATTCAGTGTCAAAGGGAAAAAATAGGGCAAGACTGAAATGTGGATATAAGGAACATTTCCATGGTCCACTGCCATACTGACAAAACTTCTAAACATTTTGACCACCATCGTTTACACAATGCCTATTGAGGGGGGCGCTCGAGAGCACTGCATGGAGTAGACGTAGTTTTTGGGGACATCTCCATTAACCTCAAAAAAAATTGTTGTATTTAATCATAAATAAAACGAAACAATACCCCACGAGGCCTGAAGTCAAGTTGACGAAACCTAAAGCGAAAAAAGGCGACCAATTGATCAATGCGGACGAGCAACCAGAGGAGAAGGAACCACTGACTGAACAAGCGGCTAGTGGTACTGCTAACGATGAGGCCGTGGCCTAATCACCTATCTTGGCAGCTATCCAAGCTATGGATAAGTTGATGAATGTCAGATTGAATTCTCTTGAAAACACTTTATCGCAGATGCAAATATTACTACCCGAAACTAATTCCCGCCAAGCTTGATGGTCTGGACGGCCGCTCCCATCGGCAAAATATAAAAATCACTCGGCTACAAGAGAAAGTTGAAAACGGTCGCCCCACTGAATTTGTGGAAAAGCTGATTCCAACTCTCCTGGGAGCTCGAAACTTTCCATCCGGAGTAAAATTGGATCGCACACATTCCATTGGACCTCTGCCACCCAAAGGAGGGTGCCCCCGGATATTGATAGCAAGAATCCACCATTGCCCCGTTAAAGAACTAATCTGGAGGCTGTCCTGACAACAATCGCCCCTACAGTTTGAGGGCATGCGGATCTCTATATATCCTGATTTGTCAGCAGAAGTGTTGTCGTGGCGCCAAAATTTTGATGAAGTGAAAAGGAAATTAAAGGAGG
This sequence comes from Hiodon alosoides, assembly GCA_025775065.1. Lineage (NCBI taxonomy): Eukaryota > Metazoa > Chordata > Actinopteri > Hiodontiformes > Hiodontidae > Hiodon > Hiodon alosoides. The sequence goes on along the minus strand of JAOYSI010000002.1, from coordinate 2,522,007 downwards.
CTGGTGTCAGATATGGTCTGCTGTTTCCCGCGCATCATATTGTCACTCACAGATCAGAAAAGAGAATGTTTGATTCAATCACGGACACCGAAATATCTGCAGATAAAATCATCGCCACGTCTTGACTTCTTACGCACGCATGCTTGATCTGGACGATATTCACTGTTGCTCTAAACATATGGAACTTGGTGAAAAAGTGAAAAAACGATGATCCCTGTAAGCGGGCGCACTCACTGAGACCAAGACTATTGACTTTATATTGAAATGATCCTTTTTCGGGATCATGGTTCTAGCATTTTGCCACATACATGTTCATAAGCTAGTGTTGACTCCGTGCCAATGTTCGAAATTACTAGTTTTGTGAATCTTAAATGCCGAGGGTGGAGGAGGAGCCGTTTTTACAGGACAGTTAGGTTCGTTTAAGCCGTTAAGCGTTCTTACTGCTCCTTAGGCCGCCTTGCAGCGCCATGGTTCATATGGGGTTTGTTATTTCCATTCCGCTTTCGTTTGGGGAAGTGGATGAGAGGGAGGGGGAGGGCACTGAGGTTTTTTTCTTTATGGTTATATGTTACGTTCTATATGTTTTGTCCTGTTTATTGTAATAACTCCAGTTCCGCGCAGTCATTACAACATTGTTGAAGCTCATCTACACTGGTATATAATATGAGACCCTCGGACTGCAAGGTTACCCTAGCCAGCTGGAACGTACGAGGCATCAATAACTCGGCTCAAAAGGTTCAAAATCTTTTCTTACTTGAAGTCAATCTCAGCTGATATTATATTTTTACTGGAGACGCATATTAAGCATAATGAACATGGGCTCTTAAGATGTAACTGAGTTTCACAGGTGTTCCAATCCATGTTCTCTTGCAGGGCCAGAGGAGTGGCCATTTTGTTCCGCAAATTCCATTTAAGCATATATCTACTATTTGAGATCCAAATGGTCGATACGTGATATCTTCTGGTCTAATTTTCTCAGCACATATTACGCTGTTGAATGTGTATGAACCAAATCACGATGACCCATCCTTTTTCTGTAAAGTTTTTAATCTCTTGCTCCTCCTGCTCTCCTGCCCCTATCCGCTCTGTGGGCCAGCTGCCCAATTCCACCACAACCCTGAACAAATTAATTAACTCACTTGATTTAGTTGATATTTGGTTGTTAAACCACTATCCTGACAGGCAATACCCTTTTTTCTTTCTCGTTCACAATTCAATCAATCAATCAATTTATTTTTTCACATGTTTCCATGTCACAAAGATGCTTTAAATACAGAGAAATACAATATGTCCCAGGCCTGACCCCCCAAAAGCATGCCAGTGGCAACAGTGGGAAGGAAAAACTCCCTAGGCTGGCAGGAAGAAACCTTGAGAGGAACCCGGCTTAATGGGGGAGCCCATCCTGCTGGCTGGCACTAGGAGCTGAATTAAACAATCTAATGTCCATATTGTTTGATGCTCTCCAGTCGAGGAGTTCCAAGATATTGTAATATCCATTGAAGAGCGTTGAGCCCAGATGGCTGGAGTCTAGTCTAATGGTCCACTGGTTGCTGTGGTGAAAGTGATGCAGTCCTGCAGGATGCCTCACGTGATTGCTCGAAAGAGAAAGACAGCGCATTGTTAATGGTTACCTATGGAAGCAGGTGGATCAGGTAATTTTAAAATTTTAAAAGTGAAAACTTGTGACCTTGACCTTTTTGAAATAAAGCCTAATTCTAGCTGGTGATTCAACCCTACTTTATTCCTTGATGCTCCCAGCGTCAAGGAAGCTTGTCAGTAATAGGTGCTTGTCTTACTCAACTCGAACATTTACATGCAGACTCTGCGGACCCTGGTGTGTTCAAAGAGATTACAGCATTAAAACTAGAGTATAATTAAATTCTTTCTAACCAAGTGTATAATATGCTATTGAAAATAAAAACAACAGCAATTCGAGCTAGGGGACAAACTGGACAGGCTGCTCGTATGGCAGGTGAGAAGTATTCAAGCTAATAGGGCTATTCATCAAATTAGAAAAACAGGATGGGGCCTTAACGGCGAATCCCAGAGCCATCAATGAACGTTTCAAGGAATTTTAGGAAGCTTTGTATGAATCAAAGACGTCCACTGCTCCCACTTCCTTCAATCACAACATCTCTCCAAATTAGATGATGCAGACTGAGATTCTCTTAACGCAGACATAACATTAGATGAAACACTCGAAGCCATCACATCTGTCCCTAGTGGTAAGGCCCCCGGACCTGGCGGCTTCGGAATTGAATTTTACAAGAAATATTCTCGGAAACTTGCTCCCCTGATGATGAGATTATTCAACCATTCTATTGACGTCCTAGTATTTCTGCGATCGATGTACGACGCCAACATTTCTTTAATTTCTAAAAAAGGGAAAGTGGATCCAGCATCATACCGCCCCATAGCCCTTCTGAACTCAGATCTTTAAATTTTCCCTTAGACCCTTCCAGATTAAATAAATATATAACAAAAATTATTCATCCTGTTCAGAATGGTTTCATCCCAAGGAGCTTTTCGTTCTTTAATGTGAGACGCCTAATGAACATTTTATACTCAAAACATAATTTTCTCTCGCATGTCGACATCTTATCTCTGGATGCTGAAAAGGCGTTCGACCAAATTGATTGAGATTATATTATATCAGTGCTCAAGGAGTTTGACCTAGGTGAATCATTCTCTCTATGGGTGAAAATACTTTAAGCCAAACCCAGGGCCTCGGTACTCACTAACTTCGATTAATAATCACAGTTTCTACAGCATAGAGGCACTAGACAAAGGTGCCCACTTTCACCCCTGCTCTTTGCCATTTGCTATAAGAACCCACTTATTTTATCTCCCAAGATAGGGCAATTGGACCAACACATGTCTCTCTATGCCGATGACATTATTCTTTACCATGTCGATCCAAAACGGTCCATCCCACCCCTATTAGATTTGCTGGAGACAGTTCTATGGTTACTCTTTAAACTGGCAAAAGAGTTATTTTATGCCCATAACTAACAATATTGATCCAGGCTTCATACAAAGCTTACCTTTTAAAATTGCTGCAGATAGTTTGAAATATCTGGGTGTCACTATACCTAATAACACAAAGGACATATATAAGGTAATTATTTAGCAATGCTAGATTGCTTGAAACAGAATATAGAAGGCTGCAGTCAAAATGGTGACACTGTCCAGATTTTTATACCTTTTTCAAAACCTGCCAATTTTCTTACCTAGCAAATTTTTTAATGCCTTGGATTCGATTGTACAGCCTTTTGTGTGGGGTTTTAAAGCGCACCGTATTTCTAAACTACATGTATATAAACCAAAGTCGCTGGGCAGATTAGGCCTGCCAAACTTTCAGCATTATTATTGAGCTTCAAAATGCAGAGCCTTATCATATTGGAAAAACTCCCTCCCAACGGGGCCTGCAGGTGACATTCCATCTTGGCTCACCGTCGAACAGAGTGTTACAAACCACTCTCTCCCTGTGCCACCCACAACAGTGGCAAACACAAACTTTATGCTTAGTAGCTCTCTTAAAATTAGGAGTCAGCTCCGGAAAGTGTTTAAGTTGCCGTTCCTTTCTCTTATAATCACACCTTTAAGCCAGCACAGATTTTCAGTCTGGTCTAGTAAAGGAATGGTTACCGTGAGTTGGTAAATTTGCCACATTTTCTCAGCTTAAAGAGAAATTTGACCTTCCACCATCACATTTTTTTAGATATCTGAAGCTGATAAATTATGTTTGCACGTCTATCTCCCACTTTGAACTACTCATGGATGAAAATGGAATATATAAATTACTTTCTACCTCTCCCAATGCCCCTAATTTGATTTCCTGTTTTGTAGATGTCTTTACCAGTCAGTTCGACATATCTACCTTATATCTGAAAGATTCCTGGGAAAAGGATTTAGGAATTCCGATAACCGATGAGGACTGGATAGAGTCTATTAAGGTCATAAATACATGTTTTATAAACTCAAGGCACCAACTAATTCAATATAAAGTAGTGCATAGGCTTCATTATTCTAGCACTAAGCTTCTAGCACAAATTCTATCCCTCCATCTCCTCTACCTGCAAGGGCCAAGGTCTCCCTGGGATTCTTTTGGTCATGCCCGACACTTCGTTCTGGAGCGACATTTTCAGATTCTACTCTGAGGCATATTCTTGTGACCTCTCCCCTGACCCAGCATTTGCTGTTTTTGGCTGGTCTGATTCTCTTCATGGCTTCTGCCGTCAAATTCAAAAAGCCGTCCAATATGGAGTGGCCATAGCTAAAAAAAATCAAAAGCTATCAAAGAAAGAAAGAAAGAAAGATGTAAAAACTGAACTCTCTACCACTTCGCATCTAGAGAGACTCAGATGCAACCTCTCTGGTACCAATGCTAGTTTCGAGGCCACCTGGGAACCTGTCAAATGCTGAGGATAACAGTTTAAAGGTTTGACCCTTTTATTGTTTGCATGCCCGTGCCTGCTGGCCTGGAAATATATGTATAAAACTATAACTATATATAAAACTGGAGCTGAGGTACTGTTGTAACTGTTGTAAAATCACCCCCCCCCCCCCCTTTTTTCCCCTTCCTGTTGTTGTCTTTTTGTATTGCACTTAATGTCAAATTAAAAACATAATATTAAAAAAATTAATTTCAAATTAATTTTAAAAAAACTTTTCATTTTGAAGCCATTGACTTTTTATATGAGACAATAACTTTGTTTTGAAGCATGAGTTAAGTGTTTTGGGTGAGGTATGACCTTTTTCAGGTGATCATGGAGGACTTGTGTTTCAGTAAAAGTCAATAATTTTATAAATACAGCTTCAAAAGTATGTAATAAAAAAACAAAAGATACACCATACAGCAGTCTTGAGTGAGCACAAATGTTCTTTATTTAGTTCTAATTAAAATAAATAAATAATTTTGTAAGTAGTAAATTACTAGTAATTTTTTTACAGTTTTTCTCAATCGCTTTGCCACAATCATTGAATGACTACTTCAACTTAGTTAAACTATAACTAACATTAGGTAATTTGTTCACATTACTATAGTCATTTATAATTACTTTGGCACAAAATGCATTGAATAAGCCGTGCAGATCAAAATAGTTTGCATTCATTTTCTATTGAATGATATTATTCTCAAATGCAATTATACACATATTCATTGTATAAATCCCTACATGCTAAATAGCACAACCTACAATGACAATAACCTGTCACACATATATTAGATACATAATAGTTATGTGGTAATGTTGTAATAGTTCAATTCAATTTCTTCACAATTTAGAGCAACCAAACGCAAATGATGTCCAATTTAGCTGACAAGTGAAACTCATAACCTGTCAGTTCTCAAACACATTTATACTTCAAGGGTCAGACTGAATTTTACAGCTGTGGAATATGGAGCAGGCAGAAGACAGACATGGGCAAGAGCCTGCTCGTGTAAGAAGAAGGGGCATTATAGTGCGGGGTGATATGGTGAGGGAGGAGGAAGAGGGAGGGGGGGCACAGAGGCAAGCGTGGATCTTCCGTGGTTGCACAGGGGGGCACCCAGTCCAACTGTGATCTCAGTGGCCTCCCCCTGTGCTCCCCAAATTTTCATTGGCTCTTTGTGATGTCAATCACCCCCCCCCCCCCCCCAAATTTAACTGTTGTTCCCCCCTGTGCCACTCACTTATAATAATCTATTTAAAAAAAACTAATAATCTGGATCCACCCCTGCACAGGACGAGGAAGAGCCAGAGAAATGCAAAGGGACAGAGAAATCTCAAATGAGATACTGTCAACAATTATAGACCATGTCATCAACCACGGCAGTATGACAGAGGCTGCGTTCGAAACCGGAAAAAATGCTGTCTCAGAAGGTGTCTAATAGGACAGCAAGGCATCAGGTGCTGTTCGAAATGGATCGAACAATCTTTTCCTGTCTCGTAAGGTGCCTTCAAACTGCCCACGTGACGGCTAGTTTTGAAGGCAGCATCGATGCTGACTCGATGTTGCCTATTATTCATAAATCTGTGCGGCTAGACTGAAAACTAACTAAACTAAACGTGCTGACGTCACACATTGCCGTAAGTGCTGCCCTAAAAGGCTGTTCGAAACAAATGTTCTTAGAAGATGCTTTCACTCCAAAGTTATACCTTCTGAGGCACCTGTCTATTACGACAGCGAGGCAGCAAGGCAACTGCCTTCTGTTTCGAACACAGCCAGGGGCTGGTCGGAGAGTGCACCCTAATGTGAGCCGGTCCCCGGTGTCAATTGTCCAGACATTCAGGAGAGAAAACAGGTGTGTAATCAAATATTGAAGCTGCAATATTCCTTCACACTAGTATTCCAGTAAACTTAGCCAATGCATTTCTCAGAAATGATGTATAATACGTTGACTTTACCTGGCTATATTTTCTGTCTAGGATTGAGCTTCAGCCCCATGGTGGTGGCAGATGATCACTTTTCACTGCTCAACAAGAATGTGAAATCTGTAATATGGTCGTAGCAAACAATGCTATTAGCAATGCTAAAAGATATTCGAAGTGCAGTCATACAAGATTACAGCATCTTTCAAAGTGTCAACACTGTCAGCCTCTCCACAATTGATAGAGTGCTGAAGAGAAATCAGATTGCAATGAAGCAAGTCTACAAGGTACCTTTTGAGAGGAATGGTGAGAGAGTGAAGGAGCATAGGTACCAGTATGTACAGGTAAGAATTCATCATTGTACACTACACAGTGCTGTAATCTCCTAGTCTTTCAGTATTGACAAGTACAACCTGTAAATGCAGATTATATTACACAATGTGGGATATGTGTAACTGTATGATTTACAATATCTGCTGTAAATTATTTCCTAAATTGCTTTATTATCTTTTATAGAGCGTGATGGAGCTGGAGGCAGATGAATTCCCATACATTTTTGAGATGTGGAGACGTGGTCGTAATATCATTAGTCACCGATCCACTGTTGATGTGCCAGGCCAGTGTGGAGGGAACATTGCAATGTGTGCTGCCATATGTGGGAATGGTGTATTCAGCCACATTCCCATCACTGGGCCCTATAACACACAACGTCTCCTCAATTTCCTGGAAACTCTTTACAGGGACCTCCTTCCTGAGAATGAAAGGGGGTTGGTAAGAAATGACTTGCCAACGTATGTTATAGTTTGGGACAACATAAGTTTTCATCGTTCAAATACAATCAGGGAATGGTTTGTTGCCCACCCACGTTTTTTGATGGAGTTTCTCCCATACTCCCCATTCCTAAATCCCATTGAGGAGTTATTTTCTGCACGGAGATGGAAGGTATATGATCGCCATCCTCATGAGCAGTTGTCTTTACTGGGTGCAATGGATGCTGGTTGTGAGGATATCATAGCAGATTGTTGTAGGGGGTAGCTGCGCCATGCCAAAATAATTTTCCCTCATTGGATTGCAAGGGAGGATATCAGGTGTGATGTAGATTAAATGTTATGACCAGACAGAAGAGAGATTGGATGACCCATGAGGTTGATAAACTTGCAGCATCTTTTCTTTTTTCTTGCAAATATTCTAGTACCTGATAATTTTGCTGTTGGATATATTGTTTTCCGTGCAGGCCTTCTTGATGGATTTATTAACATTTAAAACATAAGTTTTTTTTTGGTTTTTTTTCATGGAGTAATCACCTTTTGCAGGTCACATAGAGTGGTTTGCTGAATGTACCACATGATGTGAGGATTGTACTTTTTGTTTCAGTAAATGTGCCAAATCGACTGAGAAAAACTGTAATTCAACTTGTTGCAGATTTCCTGTGTTCCTAGTATTTCTACTGCTCGGTCGGTGTGTGAACTTATGTGATAGAGGTTATCTTTGTTTAAGGATTATTAGGTTAGATGACCAATTTGATATATTTAAGATTAGAACTTGCCATTGTGAGCATTTTGTAGAGCAGGCATGAATTATGTCAACACAGAATTTCCCGGGAGGGGCACACAGTGCTGGTGTTGCACCCTCAAGTTATAACAACAATTTAGTATGGACTCCAAGGCTTGATACACAAAAGGGGTATAAATACAAAAGACAATTAAGCGATTAAAGATTGAACTAGGGACAGGTGAACAATGAAGGGTTAACAAGGGATTCATTTACTCAATTATCGTAGTGCATGTGAAACAAGTAGGGAAGACAAAACTCATGTAATAGCGACCTCTGGAGAAGGACTGGGGAATAATCCGGAGAACACGTGATAAGTTCCAAGACCATAACGCTTATTTTTATTATGTTGACACCCTGGGTCGAATTGGTCCTATACTAATGGGGAAAATTCAGTTTCAGGAGTATATATATATATACACTATATGGACAAAAGTATTGGGCCGTACCTCTTAATCATTGAATTCAGGTGTTTCATTCAGTCCCATTGCCACAGGTGTATAAAATCAAGCACCTAGCCATGC
>JAOYSI010000002.1:2477030-2507299 GCA_025775065.1 Hiodon alosoides | reverse complement strand
AGGTTTCCCAACAGCCCCTTCGGGGATGGTGAAAGCCCATTGGCGGGGGAAACGCTGCCTGCCATCCCCGTTACAATTTTTGCTTCCAAGATGGTCCGAAGTTTTATCCACGCAAGCCCATTTGATTTAAGTGATTTTCCAACTTTTTCCAAAATCGGTCTGAAAATCGTCTTACAATACAAAAGATTATACAACAATAACAAAATGGAAGCAATTTTTGTTATTTATCTACGTAAAAACGTTACATGTATTTAGTTTCTATCCAACCCATTATTAATGTAAGCAGTTACATTATTCTACATTAACACCGATCAAATTCTGTTCTGTCATCGAGCACGTTTCATTAAGCAGTTACAAAAAATTTGGTATATTTTACCACAGTTTCAGTCTTGGTTAAGTTCTGCTTGCTGTAGGTTCAAATGCTCTTCTTACTAGTAGTTTTAGTATCAATAAACGGGTTATTCTGGCAGTTTTTGATTATATCGTGGATTTTTACCATTTGACATGTATAAAGAAATTAAGTGACAGTTATAAAAAGTTCGGTATTTGATTTAATAGCATAATTGTGATATGCAATTCCGCTGGCTGTGTGTTTAAAAATATATATACACATTTCAGATTAATTTGACACCGCTCCGCTTTGTGCCAAAAAAAATACGCGTAAGTTTGGGATAGCATCTTGCCTCTCTTGAACGTAGTGACGCTGCCGTAGCGTGGGGTTTCCCTGAGCTAAGTGCAGGGTTACCGCGCCCATCTCTGCAGTTTCATGGCGAGTGGAAGAGGTTGAGGAGAGAGATAATAAAGTCTAGCTGAGTTTCCGAGCTCTTCAAGAAGGTTAGAAAAGACAAATTTTAGAGAGTCCAAACGGTGTAGTAGGACATTCAATTGTCAAATTTAATCGGCTTTAAGGCTGCTTACCCTGTGTCAGGTGCTGGTGCATTATCCTTGGCGGTTTGAAAAACTGGGTACGGGGAGTGCCGCCCCTTGGTAGCTAGTTAGCTAGCTAAAGTCTGCTATTTGTTGGTTGATGAAGAGCGAAGTGGAGAGTCATTTCTTCACGGTTTCCAGTCAATGCCATTTAAACAACGGACACCTCCTACTAAAAACGGGTAAGAAGAAATACAATATGCAGTTCCTGAGCTGTATGAAAGAGCTAAATTGGTTTAATTGAGTCGTTGGTTCCTTGGTGGGTTAGTGGCACGTTACGCGGGTGAGGGGTGGTAGTTGGTACGATTTCTAGCCATCTATATATACTGAATGACGGCTCGTAATATTAAAAGGAAAAATAAAAAATTAGGACCAGAATATAATTATCCCATTATAGATGTATAATATGCACGCCGATTGGATCAGTTTTGATGAAAGACCAGCGTTAAGGATAGCTTTAACATTGCGAAAAGCGGTTCAAGGAAGAAACTGTTTGATGTCGGCCAGGACTTCCCGTTCAGTTTTGGATTCCGTGCTGATTGTAGCTAACTGACTAATCTATCAGTTCTCGTAATTTAACCGTTTTAGAAACATTCAATTTGTGTATTAATTAGCTGGCTAACAGACGATCAACCACCACCCAGTTCTCAGGTTTGTCCTAGCTAGCTAAGCACCATCACCTTTTCCGTCTGTCCCCCGATCTTACAAACTGGTAGTGGTTTTTCTGGGTGTGTAAAATTGATTGATTCATGTTCCTATTCCTATTTAAGAAAGATCCTAAGTTGTGTAAAATAGGACATTCACAGTAACCGTGGAAAACAAACATTACTGAATCAAATATGCGGATTTATTCCCCTAGACTGAAAGCTGTCGTCGCATTAACTTTAATGTTTATATTGGATAGTTATCTAGCTGATTTAGCCCTCCACTTTAAATGTGCTTTTCGGTTTTTGTCTTCATTCGTGGATACAAGTCGCTTTTCAGGAAAAATTATCAATTCGTGGTTTTCTTAGTTTTTTTTTTTTTTTTTTTTTGCAGAAGTGTGTGATGGTAATGCCGATGGCTAAATTACTATCGGAAGTCAGTGTTCTGGGACGATACGTTTAATCCAGCTACTCTGAGTGGGTGTATTTGGTGGCTTTTTAAATAGCCACTACTGGTTTTAACGAACTCGTAACAAGATAATTAGATTGTGGCGATCTCTTTATTTCGAATGGACAGATACGACTCATTTTCTGAGTGGCGATTGTCTAGAAACCGTTACCTGCTCTTAAATACCCTATGTAACCGAGAGGAAACACGTCTGTTTTAAATGAGGAAGCAGCAAATCCTTAAAGCAAAAGGGGAAAAAACCCCGACAGTTATTACGACATTAATTAAAGCATAAAGCGATAACATCGGACATCGAATAGTGCCTAGTTTGTCGTACGTTAATTGTTCGATGTCCAGCTTTTGCTATATAGCATAGTGTGTGTTGCTGTCTCTAGGGTTTGGTAAAAGCTGGCCTTATTCACCGATTTCAATTTATTAGGAATGACGGCGAACGGCGATACCACCACGAATATATTTTCAATCTGTTTGTTACCTGATTTTAACTAGTTTTTGTTTTGAAAAACTTTACAATGATCTATTCATCTTATTTTCTCCCCCATGAATGAATGGGTTTCTGTTTTCTCGGCCAAAGCAGCTGCAACGAACAAGATGGCGTGTGCGGCATTTTCAGTGAGCTTTCTCTCTCTTTATGCTAGACATCAGCAGAGAATCCACTAAGATGGAAAAATCTTAGTAAAAGGGATCTAAAAGTAAAAGGGTTACTTTCTAGATATGCTATGACGATGACATTTTTACCAATTTTTATAAAACATTTAATTGGAAAATCTTAACCAGGGCACTTTGTAAAATGTATTATGTACATACTTGTTGTAGAGTGAAATGTATTTTGACCTAATACAAAGCGAAATGTCTCTGTGAAAGTGATTGATCTCAGCTTGATTTTCATAACATGTTTGTAAACTATAGGGTTGTAATTTAAGTCTTCCAACTTGACCGGTTATTTCTGTATTGTAAAGTGTTGGTAATGTTGCCAGAGCAAGACCAAAAGCCTATTTTGTAAATGTGTAAACAAATGTGTAACATGAGACAAAAGCTTGCTTTGAATAGACCGAATGCTCCAGCAACATGAATAATGTAGTTGTAGCAGTCAATCTATTTTACAGAACCTGTTGGCATATATTAATTGAAGCTAAATTAACATTATTGAAGCAACCCATTTAATTATGATTGAGAAAAAAAGAACATGGTGGTAGACAAAATGACAGATTTTAAACACCTCTCTGGCTTTCATAATTAAGCACCTGATTGGATTCCCAGGCACTCCAACAGATTCTCAATTTTGTAATTAATATATATGTTATATATAGCAGAGTTGATTTATTACTGTAAATTTTGCTACTCAATGAGCCTTTTACTCCTGTAGGTGACTGCCATATCCCATATGTCTGGGGGAAAATCGGTTATCTTAAGTGTTAGTTGTTAGTATTGAGTTAGGCAGTGTTACTAGCAAAGCAGAAGATGAGATTCAATATAAGCTAGCTAGCTATTTAGAAATATAGAGGTCACTTTTATTCTCAAATGAGCAGTTACCTTTTTTGCTAACTTTTTTGGGTATTTGCTACATTACCTTTTCCCTGTTTAAGATCAGGAAGGATTGGTATTACTTTATTCTTCAAGTAAATTTGCCATTGTGAGGAAAAATTGCTAAAATCCCAATTATATAGTGTCTTCCAGATGTTTATACAGCGGTTTATACAACAAAACTGTTCATTGGGCCTACCCAGTTGTCTGAGGGACAATCATCATTAAAAAACACTAAAGACTAAAGTAAAATACATTCGTTTTAAAAAATTGGAGAAATAACCACTGACTCCTTAATTTGATTGGTTAATTTTCATCCGACTCCCATATTTTAGTTTTGTGTTCAACTGTATTCAATTAGAAAAGAGTTTGACTTGTATTTAATAAGTACGACAGGGAAATTTAATGGTGTCTCTGCTTCTTGCAGTGTAAAAACAAGAAAGACAATTTAAAATAAAGATCTTGTAGGAATCCTGTGTAGCTGTGCAGATACTGGCCTAATATGCCTTTTGTTCTTGTAAGCATCTTAACAGCTGAGTTTAGCTCTGTTGCATCCATCCTTTGACTTGTTTGTGACGGCTTGGACAAAATGAGTGTTTTTTTTTTCAGGAATGCTATGGGAGAAAACTAATTTCTTATCTCACTACTTGGGTTTTACTTTAAAGTTATAGTAAATGTTGACATGCATGTATATGCCAACCACAGTCAATTAAAGCCTCTAGTTTATTACACCAAGCTTGCGTTCAGTAGAGGCCCTTTACTAGCCAAGAGATAAAAGGGTGCTATGATGGTGTGTCACTGAGCAAGTTCACACTGTAGATTTGGAGGGAGAAATGTAATATGTACTTGTTCAAACTGTAATGCTTAGAATCCCTGTTTCTAAACAATCTAGATGTCAGATGTAGATAAAGAAATGGCACCAGATTTTGTTAATGGGGAAAACGGAATGTTTAGACTCTTTGCAGCATGTTTTATTTGTAGGAATTTGTAGACATTCAGCCAGCAAGCGATATAAAGGTTCTGTTCACAATCTACTTGACTAACATAATCTATTCTCTGTACACTTATTGGCGATAGAAAGCTTGGTTTACAGATGCACATTTGCGTCCTGTATGTAATTTTTAGAACCCCCTTAGACACCACAAATGTTTAATAGAAACAGTTCCATGTGGCATTATAAAACTTAAATATATTGCTAAATCTTTAATATTGTAAATAATAGTTTGAGATGGCTCATCGCTGTATTATTTGCAATGAGTGCTTTCATTATGTTGCTGTCAATTCTGTGCAACAGTAAAATGTATCCATGATGTTCCATTCATCAATGTTTACCGGGGAAATAACCCTGGTTTAAACCAGCATTTTATAATGTTGACTGAGCTATAATGAGAAAAAATGAGCAACTGGTACGTATTCATCAAATATAATTTATTGCTTATATTACTGAATTCCAGCACTTCCTTAGAAGGATGGTTTGGGTTAGGGAGATTTTATGTTGCTCAAAAACGTATGAAATTTCCCATTAGGAATTGGCCTTACTGTACTGATTTGTACATCCTTTGGATGCATGCCTGTTGACAATGAACTGTTAACCATAACAAAGTGATTTGTCAGCTAGCATACCTAAAGTCTGCAAAAACTTGCATTCATTCACTGTCACATATTTTAGCCCCAAAAAGGATTAAAAGAAGGCTGGGTATTAAAATTAATGTTGTTTAATAGTTTATATTCCGTCCCATGCCATGGTTGTCTTTTTTCATAAACCTTCTACCTCTGAGTTTTCCGACGTGTAAAAATGATCAGGTTACTAACTGCTGCCAGTTTGTGAAAAGCAGGTAATTCACACATTAATCAGATGGTAGAAAATAGCATAAGGGTTTTCATTATGGCTCAAATCTGCAATTAAAATAGTTAGAAATCTTTTTTACACTACAAATCTCAGCTGGTACCTGTGTTTAGCAGCTGCCCTGCTAGCACACACAATTTTCATGTCGCATTGTCAATACTATCCTCCTGCCCTGGCAGGGTTTTACAGACACAAACAGGATTTCTGCCTGGGAGGTCGTGTAGATTTGAGATCTTTAATCAGACTGCCTAATTAACTATTTTTTGTGTGTATATAGTTGTTTATTTGCAGATATATTACACCTTATAGCTTTTGGCCAGCTGTTTTTATCAGAGTGTTATGAGTGGGATTAAATTCTTACTGTCCATGGATTTCAGATTTTGGGATTACGGCCTAGGTCAGTGATAGTGCTGGTTTTCATCTTTTCTATGATCCTGCTTCCACCATATGGACTTTAGTGTAATGCTGTAATACTAACATGCCTTTTTATTGACGGTGTAGTCAACGTGGTGGCACTCGGCGGTAAAAAAAATTATATCAGGGTTTAATAGCTAAAGTGAGATTGTAGATTTATAGAGGTTTATGGAATCCTAGTCCTCATTCATTTTGTTAGGGCTGTCAACTCTGATCATAAAGGGATTAAGAAAATGATTTGTATATTTCCTTAAATTCTGCTATAAATGTTGAACTTTATTATATGTTTTTATAGAGAACCCACTTCTGCCCTTACTTCTAGTGGCTGCTCAATCTGCTTTCATTTTTTTAGGTTTTTTATTTTTTCATATTATCTTATTGCCATCTGATATGTTTTGATTGAATCTCCATTTGTTGAACTATGGCACTGGCCTCCAAAGTATTTGAAGCTCTAAATACTTGTGTAGCTATTACTGTACTATGGAAATTGACATGGAGAGGCTAAAACAGAATTTAAGTGCATTAAAATTGATGTATAAAGACACTGGCACACATCTGTGCTATATGTGGACTGTTCTAAGATCAGCTGGTGTCTGAGCACAAACTGAACCAGACATAAGTTAAGTCAGTCTTTCTGCAAAACACTAAAATTGTCATTTTAGCATACCATCTAGTCTAATCCTGCCATCATCTCGTTACGTGTGAACGTACTTGGTCGCAATACTCAAATAAAACCGGTTGATTTATGGATTTAAGATAAATCTGTATGTGTCGATTGGTATCCTCTTTCTTGCAGATTTGAAGTTGATTAATATTCCCCAATGTACTGCATGGTGGCAGGAAATATCAGCTGTAATTGGGATGATTTAGTAGTCATTGTCAATGTTAAAAAGCGGCTGCACGGAGGACAAGAAGAAAGTTATACCTATTGCCCACTTGCATGATTTTTTCAGTGAAACAGGAAAAAAAAACAGAATTTGAGAATAATATTATTATTTTGTGGGATAATGTACTCTTGGTGCTGTATGTACATGTCTATTACAAGAGTCAATTTTTTTCTAGTAAAATATAACCAATAATTGTAAAGCTATCAAATTCAGGTTTACCCATAGAATGCATAACTGGTGAAAAATTGTGCTTTCAGATGTTACTATGGCTATTTGAAAATAGTCTAAACCTACGGGGGGGGGGAGAAACATCTGTAAAGAGCAAGATTAATAATGTTTCCTAACTTCTGTGATTTTACCCAGAAATGGAAAGAACATTGCCAGGAGAACCCCTCCCCATGGTGCCAGTTTCCAACTGTTTGTTTTAATTCGGGTAATGGCAATTCAGTTTCCAGTACAACACAATTCACTTAAACTTGGCTCGTTTGCAATTACAACTTGTTGCGTACTAAGTGTGTGAACATCTTGGGCTACTCCTTTAGCCACCCTCCACTCATGTATTCAATAGACAGAATGTTGGTTGCCATGCTTGTGTCTAATTAATTCACCCTGACACGGTTTGAAATTATGTGTGCACATTGTACATATTTAGGTTTCCAAGGAAACCACTACATTTTTAGGGCACTTGTGAATATTCGCTGCAGCTTTTTTGCGGTTCGTTCATTCACTAGATGGATCAGTGAATGGATGTATGTAGACATTTATACAGGTTTTATTTATCAGTTATGGTTAGATTTATAAGGAAAGATGCACAACTTTTGTTGTGCAAAGGGGGGGGGGGGGCAGAGCCAGGAGTACTTGCCAGTGCACGAACAAGCCAAATCCGCCTGGTTTCCGCTTGTTTCATCTGCTTGGAACTACCTAAAATTTAGGTTTATCTAAAATATAGGTTTATCTTTTTATTTCTTTAGTGACCTTTTAAGAAAAGTATGAGTATGTCCTAGAGTTGGCATTGCCTCAGGCATCTAGGCCTGGGTCCCTGAAGAATACATAGGGAAACAGTGTATGGTTACCAAGGAACAGTGTGTGGATAACAAGCCTAATACCCACAGGGCCAATAAAACCAAGAGGCTGAAGCAGCTGGAATCTTGCTGCTTTTCATGTTGAAGATGTTTGTCTTTGTGTTTTATGTTTGCTTACTTCAACATCATTGCCATGTTTCTTCAATGCCACTATTTACGAAGTTTGAAGTTGATGTTTGGTTTTCCATTTATTTATCGTCATTTTGCTGTATCACAGGCCTTTTTATGTATTTACTTCATCCTCTATTGTTTCAGGATAGTTTTTAAAAATTCTTTCTTCAGGTTCTATTGGAAAATGCTTTTTACCGTTGGAACCTGTTTGTGGAATCTCTGGGCCAGGTGTCCTGGTACAGCTAAGGTCTGTCAAGTAGTAAGGACATTGCGGAGAGAAAGGCTAATGGGCGTATTTGTGATGCTAGTGTTCTGCAAAATGGGTCCCTGTGCTTAAAATAAACAAGGGACGTTTGGGGTAATGGAGTGACAATGAAACATGATCCACCTTTATTGCCCAATTGATAGCGGTGTAAACAGTGCTTTTATTTGCAAACTGATTCTCCTACTGATCTCAAAAAGATACCTGATAAAAAATGCCACCCTAGTCTTGGCACATAACACTGAATTGTATTCATGCAAGTTTAAATCCTGTTGTCCATCCAGTATTGTGAACGGTTGAGTATAATAAGCATATGTTCGGTGGTATTGTATGCTGCATTGAACTAGGCCTCCAATAGGTTTGTCTAGCCATGCTTGGATGGGTGTAGAATTTAGTATTTTGTAGGACTGGAACCATTGATTGGGTCTTTAATTATTATATCAAACATTTTTTGTTAATTTAGATAATCTACAAGATGCAACATACGATTTTGAAGAAATGAAAGATACTTAAATAGCATTCTTAGCATTAAAATTAGGCTTATAACGTCGTTTACACTCAGTGGTCATGAAAAGGGCTCACCCCTACAGACCGCAAGTCACATGGCCGTGGCACGCTATATAAAGCGGGCAGACTGGCATTGAGACATTCAGTTACTGTTCCACTGAACGTTAGAATGGGAAAAAAGTTACTTTGAGCGTGGTATGATTGTCAGTGTCAGGTGTGCTGGTTTTGGTATCTCAGAAACGGCCGCCCTCCTGGGCTTTTCATGCATGGCAGTGTCTAGAATTTACGGATAATGATACGACAAACAAACTTTCAGTCAGGGGATGTTCTTTGGGGGGGGTAGCTTATTTATGAGATGTACACACATGGGCAAATAACAACATAGGACAACAGCGGTGTGCAGAATGCCATCTATGGACAAACAAGTTTTGCGTTCCTGTCACAGATAGGCTATTGTATCAGACGATCACACCAGGTTCCACTCAGCCGTCATCTAAAAAAAAGAAGAAGCGGCTCCACTGGGTACACAATCATGAACCCTGGACAAATTGTGTGAAATCGCCTGGTCAGACAAATCCTGGATCCTGTTGCCTCTCATTGGTCTACCTGGAAACCTATCACATACAGAATGCGGAAGCATACAATGGTGGCTTAAAAGGTGATTTGAGTATCGATTTTAGTTTGACTAGCAGGGGGAGTGGCAGCAATGTCTTTCACGTAGGTTAGTAATAAACGTTATTACAGAAACGGCAACATTTGCATACTGTTCTCAAGTTTTATTCCTGGAAATGGATTAGTTGCAAGGTAGGCAGTTACCAATTGGCATTCGTCACATGTATTTGTGCTTTCGTAACTTGGAGGTTCCCAAGCGGTTTCATGTTGTGGCATGGCTATTTGACATGAAGTGTCAGTGTTTCCCGTATATGCTTCTTGTCAGTTATTAATTAATACAGATCAGTCATTGCTAGATATTGAATTCACTTTGTATTTTAATGTGTTTTTGCATTTTGCAAGTATAATACATCAAATTTTATACATGAAAATGTATAAAGCTCTATGGCTTGATATTTTGGTCTGGAACAGTCAGCCGATTTATCGATCGTATGATAAATGCCCCAGAACTTAATCCAAGCTTTCAAATATCAATGAAGGGTAGGACGTCTTCAGTTAAAGGATGCACTACAACAGATATTACTAGTTGAGCCATGAACAGTAATTGTTAAATCACAAAATGGATACCCTTACTGGTGACTCACCACACCCATGTTTTGTCTTTTTTCTCTGTTTACCTTAAGTATTTTCCAGTAACCGGTATAAAGTACCACTGAATGATTCTCCATTAAAAACACTTAGGCTAATGCTCTTTTGAATGTTAGTTTCATTAAGATGGCTGACAGTGCTCAATATTTCTGAATTATTTATTTGTAATGAATGCGGTTGAAAACCAACAGTGTCTACACTGTAGAGATGGAGAAGGGTTTTGGTCGCAAGTGAGCACTGGAGACTGGTACCTTATCCTGATTTTTCTTCATAGAGGAGGTCAATGCTTTTCTGTTTATGTTCTCTCTGGTGCCAAGGGCGCCGCCCAATAATTTCCGTCAATAATACCCGTCTTGTGGTTTCCACTATTACCTTCCTATAAATGCTATGCTTCCATTTCTTCCCACCTTACTCATTTTATGTAATTTCAAATACATTCTAGAGAACGGACTCCTGAGTGGTTCAGTAGTTAAAGGTGCTTGCCCAATTGCAGACTTGGCTGTATAAACAGAAATGTACAGATCCAGATCACAATCATTTGCTGATTGTGAGCAGGAGAGCACTGTGGAAGGACACAATTGACAGAGTTCTGCCTGGACTGTGATGGGTGGAAGGTAATCGGTAGGTCTTCTCTCGGCTCGTCATTAACCGGCTTCTCCTTTTGGCTTCTTGGGAACATGCAGGCTGACACTTGCATCTGGAGGGGCATACATCTCATTGCGAAAGGTGGGTGGGTTGAATAAAGGCTATTGGTCTCTTCCGTTCATGTAGGTGTGTCCTCTTCTAAAGAGTGTGTGATCTTCTAAAGCAGGGGTCCCCAAACTACGGCCCACCCCCCCCCCCCCCATTTGGATCGGCCCACTGAACAATGCCAGAGACATATTTGGAAAATTACATTTTAAATATGTTTTAATAATATCATATCTGTATTTCTTAATAAAGGATGACTTTCAAACTAAAATTTCCTTTAGTTATTAACTATAATTATTAATGTAGCCTAATTATTAGTTAGTTTCACCCACCAAAAGAATGGTATATTCAACATAACGTTCCATCGTGGGACCACAAAATGGCCAAACGGTTGGGAAAGAGAAAAAAAAAAGAGAATGAAGTATTTAGCCAACAGTGGACAAGTGATTTATTTTTTTGTTCAATGCAAAGAAATGGTTGTTTGTCTCATCGGTCAAGAAGCAGTGTCTGTATTCAAAGAATACAATTTGCGCTGACACTATGAAAATATGCGAACTTACAAGGCCAAATGAGAGCAGACTATTAGCTCAGCAGAATACGTTTGTTCACCAAACCCAGTTGAACCAGTCATCCATTCTAGCTAGCTTTCAGGTAGCTTAACTGATTGCAACCAGCGGTAGGCCATTCAGTGTTGGTGAGTTCGTTAAGAAATGTATGAATGCTGTTGCGGAGGAGGTGTGCCCCGATGAGAAAGACACCTTAAACGCACCTTAAAACGAGTCTGTCCGCAAGTACAATCACCAGACGAATTGAAGAAATGGGGGATAATGTATATGCCCAGCTGCAGGAGAAAGCGAAAAAAATTTTAAAAATTTGCATTAGCACTGGATGAGATGCAGGACACAGCACAGCTGCAAATTTTTCATCGCGGAGTTAGCTCAAACTGTGAAGTGTCCGAGGAGCTGGCAGCCCTACGAAGTCTCAAAGCTAGTACGACAGGGGAGGATATTTTTTGGTAAAGTGTGCCAAACGATGGGAGAGTTGGATCTAGACCGGTCTAAGCTGGCCAGCATCACGACTGAAGGGGCTCCTAGTATGGTTGGTGCTTCGAGGGGGCTAATGGGACGCATGAATAGAGAAATGGAGGAAAGAGGTCTCACCCTCATGTTACAAGTCCACTGCCTGATTCACCAGCAAGCACCGTGCTGAAGTTCTGAAGTGGGAGTCTGTCATGAAGGTGGTGGTGTCATGTATAAACTTCATCAGAGAAAACGGATTTAAACTCGAGCAGTTCCAAGCCTTTCTCGCCGAGCTTGAGTCTGCTCATGGAGATGTTCTTTACCACAGAAGT
Source organism: Hiodon alosoides (assembly GCA_025775065.1). NCBI lineage: Eukaryota > Metazoa > Chordata > Actinopteri > Hiodontiformes > Hiodontidae > Hiodon > Hiodon alosoides. Next base: position 2,495,328 of record JAOYSI010000002.1, on the reverse strand, counting down.
CTGATGGTTAAGCCGGAGCAGAGTTTTGAGGCTGCTACCTGAAATCAACGCCTTTCTTCTGACAAAGGGCAAAACTGTCCCAGAACTGATCGACACAGAAATGTTGAACGGCCTCAACTTGCAGCTTCAAGGCAAGGGGAAAGTAATATGTGACATGTTTTCCCACATAAAAACATTTGAGGTGAAGCTAGCACTGTTTTTGGGACAAGTGTAAAAGCAAGAATTCACCCATCTCCCTGCTACCCAAAGCCTCTCAGCTGAGAAACCAGTGGCCCCATTCCCAGCTGAAAAGTCTGTGGAAGCGCTGGAAATGCTGAAGGCGGAGTTTGATGTGCAATTCCGTGAGCTATATGTCCACGCTAAAGAAATCCGCCTTTTCCAGAACCTGTTTGCTGCCGACATTGACAAAGCCCTGCCTTTTCAGTTTGCATTTAAGCCCAACAGTCTCATTGAATTCTATGCTGCCCCCCCTAACGAGACATGCCCAAACATCAAAAGCCATGCAATGAAGATGTCCACACTTTTTGGCCTTTTCACACATGAAACTGATGAAAACTCCGATGAGATCAAGACTCACTGATGAACATTTGCATCAGTCTTTGAGACTGGCTGTGACAGGAATGGAACCTGACATTGAACTTCTCTCCAGCCAGAAGCAAGCCCACAGTTCACACTAATTAATATGTGTGTGTAAGTAAATGTTTTGATTTCAATAGCAATGAATATGAAAAAATGTCATTATGATAGTAATGATGCTCTCTTAATAGGCTATATATATCTCTTGAAAAGTAATTATTTGTCTACTTTGTACGGTGCATAACAAAATAATAAACTAATCTAGCATTAGGAGGGATAATGAATACATTTAAAATCATAATAAAATCTCCACAATAATACTGGAAGTCACTCTGGCCCATGTAATTGTCTGTTACAGACCGACCTGGCCCCCCGTTAGAGATAGGAAAAATTATGTGGCCCTCACAGAAAAACGTTTGGGGACCCCTGTTCTAGAGAGTCACAAAAGTCACAGAATTGCTTGATAGTTAGTTTATGGTCTTTTATAGTAAATCCTTCTGTTGTCATTCATTGCTTGGCATCCAGGTTGCAAGCATGCATGATGTCTACTCTAGTGTTTCCTTCTCTTCCTTCTGGTTCTAACTCTTTTATGAAGCAGTTGTCTTGGCCTTACCAGTGATTTCATGTATAATGAAGCGATAATGATGTTGCATTTTTTTGACGGACAATTGCGTTGATTTAACTGGTTAACAGAAATGCTGTTGTACTGTTGTTTGCCAAATACGTCACTGTGTCCTATGTTTTATAACATGTTGAAAAATCCTGATCAGTTTAAGCTCTAAAGAGGGTTTGGGGTGGGGCTGTGTTATTTTGGCTCTTGAAGTTAGCATACCCCTGGAGTATTTTGCCTGCTTTATCATCTTGTTTAGCCTTTGGCTCTTTGGTAACTTGAATCCAGTATTCATGTTTTGTACTTAATGCCTGGAGCCATAGCTATAGCCTTAATGGGTGACTAAAAAACTTCTGCAATGAAATGCAGTATAATTTATGGCTAAATGTCGAAATATCAATGGATAGTTGTACTGGATTTTTGGCTTAATGACCTAAACTGACATGGTACAGTGTCAGTTTGTAAATGGTCTTTTAAGAATTTTTTGACCTGTAGCATTTGGTTCTTGACCATCACACATGGAGTTGTGCAACCAACAGAAATTGAATGACATTGTTTTATGGATACACCCGGCCCTTTATTTACGATAAATGCTGCAGAACCCCCCTGAAAATGAACAAGCGCTGGCTGTGGCCATTTAAACTTTATCGGTGTTAGGCACTGACTATGCCCCTTCTCCACATGGTCTGTTCAGAACTTGTATCCCAAATGTCCTCTGCTTGTACTCTGGCCTCTCTAATCTCTCTCCATCCTCTTGAGTCTGCAGCCTGGCCGATCCTCTTCTGTCTGCCTTAATGGCTCCGTGTTCTTCCTGACCACCGGCAAGCTTTCCTCAACACCCCAGGGATCTGCTTACAAGCTGCTTGACCGTTAAAAATTATTTTTATTTTTTTAAAGGAGTACCTTAAACTATATGTACTCTGTTCAAAGCATTTCTGTGTTTTTTTTGTTTGTTTTTTTAAGAAAAAAAACATGTCTGTATAACTCTAGCTGGCTCTGATAAGTGGAGTAGTTTGCCGTAAGGACATACTGTTTAAATGGTCAACTGTTCTGCATCTCGTCATTAGCCATAGGACATACATGCACTTTGAAGGGTTTTATTTATTTATTAGAAATGTGTGGTCTTTGTGTGTTTGTTAGTCTTTGTTTAACCGTTCCAAATTGAATGGGATTTTTCATCTAATTAAATTTCTCAGAATCATGCAGTGGAACAAATTGTGTCCGGATTTGAGTTGATGGCTATGGTAAGCGTGGATCTGGGTCTAGAACGCTACTCCCCAAACCTGTGTGATGTAAGCACTTTTCTAAACCAGCTGAGCTGCCTTATTGGGTCCAGTGTGCCCAAGAATTGCAGGCAGTGCAATGCAAGTTTTTGTGGGTTTGTGTTGCCGGGGATGGTTATTGTAAGTTATTGTGTTCCTACTATGAAAGGCTGGCTCGGCGACTGTGTGTGAGTACCTGGTATACCCTGTCTACATGGTGTCTGTGGGTTTGGATAAGGGGGGGTGGGTTGCATGCTCAATTGCAGCCAGCCGGGTATCCTAATTAAAGTACATGATGCTATGAAATGTGGAGAAATGTTGAAATGTTCTTGAGTGTTTGAGAAAAGCAGAATTTTTCATCTCTGATCACTGTTGTTACGCTGCAGACAGTAGGCTTAGTGTCACCTCACTCTTCTCATTAGTTTAGAGCTATGTACTGGATGTCTAAAAATATGCATTGGTAATAATAGAGGGGCCTACAATTTTATTTGCACCTTTTGCTGAGATATCCCGTGAAGTGATTAAGGCCACATCCAGCTCATACAGGTTTCAGTGGGCTGATCTGACTGGTCCTGATGCAGCGTGGGGAGGGAAATAGAGGGATTTAACTACATGGCAGTGACACATTTTTATCCGCAAGATTAGAGGATAGGGGCACGTTGAGGAGAGTATCAGTCCCATTCACTGCTGACCAATCGGCAAGGGAGAGTGAGGGACAGAGCGGGGAGTAAAGGACTTTGTTTCAAAAAGTCTACTCCCAATCAGACGCCGCAAGCGTGTCCAAAGGAGAGCACAAGGTAAGTCTGGTACTGCGGGCTAAGTTGTCTCAGGGCTGGTCGTCAGTTAGGGTAAGTGGCAGTGTCTTGGCAAATACGGGTTCTCATTTGTTTTTTATTTTTTATTGACAAACAAGTCCGCTCTGTGGACCTGTAAGTTAATTGATGCAGAGATGAAAAATGTGGTGGCTCTGCATAGTATGCATTTCTCTGACATGACGCCAAAGTCATGGAGAAAAACCGAAAGCAAGGCTGCAAGCAGCCCTGTCCTGGCTGCTGTGGCTGAGGGTGAGCGTTGTTATTTCAGTTAAGTCTGTGGCATTTTATTCGACAGGTACTTGTTAGGAGGTGGTCCTGGCTGAACCAGCTGCCACCAGAGGTTTTCTTAGTGCATGCCATCCCATCTGGCAGGGGATGATTTCTATGGCTTCTATGCTTCTACTGGAAACCTGAGATAAAACATTTAAATGTCTCATGCCTGTTGACTTGGGCTCTGCAACTGCCACACTGCTTCTTGGAATATCTGTCTTATGAGTAGTAACAGTACATTAGCATTAGTCACCACACATTCACACACAGATTTACTCCCCTCAATGTATGCCTCATCTATATAGCTGTAGGATTTGGGTCCGCTGAGTAGCTTCTTCATTTGGGATCGTCAACAGGTATCACCTTAAGTAGATTTGGCTGTAGAAGCTGAATTGATGTGTCCTGGGATTACCTAGATTACATTGGGTGGGGAGGGGTTACCATGGGCGATGAGGGGTGGACCAGGGGAGCTGTTACTAGGGAGTACCATTTGAGCATTAGGGAGTCATGTCTTTTTTCCTGTCCTAATTGGGGCTGTAAAATGTAGAGGGGTTTTCCCACTTGTTGTGACAGACTCCTGACTCTCCCCAACCATCATGTGCATGAAAGCTATATAGATTGGTGGTTTCTAAAATACTGATAATTTTTGGTTCTACTTTGCTTTTAATGGTGTTCTTTCACACATGAATTGTTGCAGATCAATAAGTACATATCTCAGTGTCTAAAGGGGAATTTCACAGGGACCAGGTACAGACCTATGGAAATCCTCGAATAAAAAGTAATGCAAGTTTAAATTGTACTGGTAGTGCTAGTTTAGTGGTTTACCGATGCAATGTGTAGCCATTTGCAGCCTAAAACCGTCTGTTTGCCTCATTGAAGTGGTATAGAATTCTGTCCTGCCACTTCCAATATGAGCAAAAGTTTTATTTAGGGTGGTCCTAAAGTATGGCTACATGAGTGCTCTGTGTTGCGTAATGAGTGTAGATTAAAAGCTGTTTATAATAAAAAGGCAGTAAGTAAGCACCTATTAAGTCCACTGCCGAGCTAATCCTTTTTGTTATGTCATTGCTTGATAGCAATGAGCATAGGTAATAATGACGCTCAACTGGAAAAATAAAATAAGAGAAAGCAGACTGGTGGTCTAAGTTTGTATATGCTCATGTAACATTGTAACAAAACAGACACTCGCCACTTAACCTGTTCGTCCAGCCTGCTAGATTACGTTAGCTATGTCCACTTCAGTGACATCATTCTGTTTTAAACCTATGTAATGGTATAAGTAGCAAGCCAGCATTGGCTCTATTACGTACACAGTACATCCATTTAAAAAAAATATATATTTCTTGAAGTGACTTAATCTTCATGTTCCTATCTGAATACGTATACATCTGTAAAAAAAAAAAAGTCTTTGTATGCATGGAAAAACATTGAATGATTTGTGTGGTTTTTGCTAGCTGCTCTTCTTCCCCTGGGATCAGATGAGTGGTGACTGATCCCTTTGCATAACTGGGAATATTGGGAGGCATAGCTTGCTGGTGCCTGACTATTTTATAAAATTCTTTATTATACTCTGCACTTAAATTTGTCATTTGTAAAATTAAATTGCTAGTGTGTTTCTGACTTTCCTCCTTTACTAAGTCACGCACTGATGACGTTCAAACATGTCATCAAGCTTATATAGTGGCATCTACGTTTTCACTTGACTAATTGATCGTTATATATGTAACGAAAAATCAATTTTACTGAATGTCTTTCTCTCTCTACACCCCCCTTCTTAGATCAGCGAGTGTACCGGCGGCAGGAGTGAAACCCACCATTTAGGAAGATGAGTGAACTGGATCAGCTACGCCAGGAGGCCGAACAACTCAAAAACCAGATTAGAGTGAGTGTCACGGACAGCACTGCCACCCCTCCCCCCGCGCAGCTCTTAATGGATACTAAGAATAACTGGTATTGCTATTTAATCATCAAGGGCTGTCTTACTGGCATAGTTTAAAAAATGACAAAATATGAATCTGATTTACAGACTTCTGTGTTTTACGCGCGCGCACACACACACACACACACTTTGCATGGCCAAAAGTATGTTTGAGGGGCAGGTGTCCATTTCAAAATCATTAAGTTGGTCCCCCCATTTGCTGTCTCCACTCTTCTGGGAAAGCTTTCCACTAGATGTTGCTTTCATTCAGCTACAAGAGCATTAATGAGATTGGGTACTGATATTGGGGGGTTTAGGCCTTGTTCACGGTCTAATTTTCTAATTCATCCCGTTTTTATGCTTAAACAAGAAGAAAGGGCCTTCTCCAAACCGTTGCCACAAAGTTGGAAGCACAGAATCGTCTAGAATGTAATTGTATGCTGCAGCATTAAGATTGACATTTACTAGGACCCCAGCTAGAGCTGCTCCGGCGAACTGTTATGTTATTGGGGTAAAAAATTCAGTCAAAATGCAGAGACACAGCCCTCCAAAATGCAGATTTCTGGAGAACTCTGAGCAAGGAAGTTGTCCTATTTTAGTTTTCTTTCCTGCTTTTTCCAAAAAAAGAGAATAAATAATGCTATTTGCTGTGGGTTACAGGAAATTGTGTGCAGGTATTGTCTGCTCAGCAAAAAATAGAGAAGGCTAAATATTTTACCTTTTAAGCTGGTTTGAATAACTAATTCTCCAAACCGTTGCCACAAAGTTGGAAGCACAGAATCGTCTAGAATGTAATTGTATGCTGCAGCATTAAGATTGACATTTACTAGGACCCCAGCTAGAGCTGCTCCGGCGAACTGTTATGTTATTGGGGTAAAAAATTCAGTCAAAATGCAGAGACACAGCCCTCCAAAATGCAGATTTCTGGAGAACTCTGAGCAAGGAAGTTGTCCTATTTTAGTTTTCTTTCCTGCTAACTAATAACTAATTGACTTAAAATGATTAATCAGTCTGTCAATTTTAACATTATGGGCTCCTTGGTTATTTGAATACGTGCAGCAGCTCTCATTCTTTACGGGGCTAACTTTTTAAAGTTTAGCGGCATAAGAGTTTGCGTTTCTGAATATGTATTCAATGCAATCGTCATGTATGTTCATTATTATAGATATTTAATAACAGAATATAACATATTTGCCTTCCCTATACTGCAATCAATGTACATTTGAATCATTTTGTTATTCACGTTAACGATTCAGCGGTTAATTGTCGACATTTTAAATTGGTTACCTGAATACATGTTTAGCCATTATTTCTTTCCCCGATTTAAATTAAATCAACTTAAATTAAAAAATATAATGTATAAGCTCTGATGCTCCGAGGAATACGGAGACTTTGAAAAGACAGGGTGTTTATCTGTCCACCTTGCCCCTCAAATAGCCGCGACCAATACATGTTCATTGACTAGAGGTGCCATTGTTTTTACTTAAGTTTTAGCTTTCTGACTGTTTAAACGGCCATGCCAGATGGTTAAACAAAATTAAATTTGCATGGATAATGAAGCACTCAGATGCTAACTGGCTCATTATCCAGAGCTCTGCTTAGAAAATGTTGCTGTATGGAATAAAAGCTAGGAACAGGAAAATGTAAATGCCTTCAGCTGTACTGGCTGGATTAACATTTCACTTCTTCAGTTTATTGGTGGTTAATGATTGAATTTTGGACCAATGCAGAGCTTTATCAGTGTTCTCCATAGGGGTAATGTGTGCTATTAAGAGGGTATCTGGGAAAAGTGTTACTTAACTATATTGGGCATGGCAAGTGGTTGATTTATTTATTTTTCTAACACAGGAAATTAGGGGGTTGGCCTCAACCATTTGTTTGGTCGGTTTAAATATTTGTATGATGGTGTTCAACTACTTGACCAGTACAAATAAGGGTTCCAAAGTAATACAGCTCCAAACTTTATGCAATTTTGTTCTGGTTGGTTATTGGTTTAGTTCAATTTTACCACTTGTTGAAATGTAAACTCTTGTACTTAAATGAAAATGTGTTGGAATAAACCTGCAATTGGAAATCTGGTTTTCTTTGCAGGATGCCAGGAAAGCTTGTGCAGATGCTACCTTGTCTCAGGTAAAAGCGTTCACTGAGGAGCTTTGATAGACCAGTAGTTGACACAAAAGTGGGCTTGTCTTAGCCCCAGTAGTTTTGACGCGTTATTGCTTTTGCTTGAATAAGCCAATTTTTGTCCTTTCCAAATGCCTAAATTTGACAAAACGAAATGTATTCAGATTTTTGTTTTTTAAATACATTTGTCCTAATTTAGCAAACTATTTCTAAATCCTCATTCTCAGTCTGTACCAAAACTACTATAAATCTAAAAGATTCTGCATATAGTGAATCATTTTAAGTGCCACTGCTTTGTGACCCATTCTTAAGTATTGATTGTTTTAACTTTTCAGATCACAGCGAACATCGATCCTGTTGGTCGAATCCAGATGCGTACTCGACGAACACTGAGAGGACATTTGGCCAAGATCTATGCCATGCACTGGGGCACTGACTCCAGGTAATCCTTAACTTAAGAATTATTAGAATGTTCTACCACACAGTAATATTATTGCGCATTCACCCGATCATTGTACTTTTTTCTTCAGAAAAGGGATTGTAAGAAAATGATTGCTGTCTGTGCACCAACCTTTAAACTGAAACAAAGTAACATAGCTTTTATATGGAATATTACTTCCATATTTGTGGCCTTAGCAATAGCTTTCCGGATGGTAGCTGCCTACCATAGAGTTTTTCAAACCTATAGAGATTGTCTGGCATTAGAGGGAAAGAAAAGAAGAAAAAAACGCCCTCTAACTCTTGTTATGGCAGAATTTGATTGATACTTTTCCCGAGCAAGAGGAGATGGTACGATTGAGAATAAGTAATGCATGTAATCTTTTCACAAGCACAACACCTGTCGCAGTTAAATGTGAAAATTATCGGAAGGGACTCCTATTGAAACTGTATTGACAGAATGGCAGTAAAACCCTCCAATCAGATTTAGATTTGTAGTAGGTAGATTTGCTCCACCAAGGGTCTGCACCTTCTCTGTGCTGTAATTGGAGTTATGTGACCCTGCACTGGCTGGACATGAGTAGCATTGTTAGCTAGCGGATTGGATTGCATTTATGACAGATTTGTTAACTTTGTGGTTTTCTTCATTTGATTTCTACTTGTGGCATTTGTAAAATGGTTTAAAATACTGGTGCAGCCACTAATGATGTAGTAGAAAAAGTAGTAGGTTTTAATGCTTACCCGTTTTCAAGGCTTGTTCAGAGAGAACTGTTCTGCTTGCCGATTAAATTGAGCTGTTTAATAAAGGTATCTGAAGGGCATCAGGATTCACCATGACACCCTCGAAGTTAAGATAAGATTAAATTTTAAGATAAAATTAAATTTAAATCAATCCAAGTTTGTTTTATTACCAATAAAATGTCTGTTGCATGATAATGGAGGCTTGATAATCAAGACTGGTTGGGTTATCTTTTAATCTGGCAATGTAGTTTTTTTAGCTTTTTACTAGTACTAGTATTTAGTGGTAGTTGGCTGCAAAATGTGTTGCGAAAAAAAGAAAGTTGCCTACCTGATTACTGTCTTAAAGGTTACATGTTTTAATATGATTTGAATTAAGTGATATTTATATCCTTAGTAAAAATGTTATTATGGCAGATTTATTTATTGTTTGGGGTTCCCCCGCTGCCTTTTAAGCTGCAAAGTGTTCACAAAGCAACTGTGGGTCCAGCCAGACATTTGTCAGGGTGAATAATTGGAAGTACCATCAGGCTGTTTCTCTTTGGACGCAAGATGGTAGTGCTATGATTTAGCTTTCATATTTATACACAAGAAATTAATTTTTTCTGTTGGCAGTCTGTGGACACATTAAGGCAGCGGTCACCAAACTTTTGAAGCCCAAGATAACTTTTTCATTCATAATGTGAGCCGAGATCGCAAAAAACACTAGATATATAAAATGTCGTCTGTACATTTATTTTCATATTAAAACAATCGCCATCCTTCTGTCTGTACGCATGAACATTGACAGACTTAATACAAACACACGACACGAGAGAGAGAGTGCAAAAATATTACCTAACAATGCTCACTAACAGGCTCAGCACTCACGCACACACACACAATCTCAGCAAAAGTATCGCATTCTAACAAAACAAGAGCAATAACGGCACCATAACTATGTTCAGTAACAGGCTCAGTCGCAATGGAAGCAGTGTCTCTCTTACTCAAGTCAACGTGATGGGTGTGACTGTATTCCGTACGTAGCTTTAAACTAGCTTCTGATTGGCTTGATTTAGATTTTCCCTCACAGAACAACACACTGCCAATCACAGAAGTAATAAAGATTGAAATTAAACCAGTTGGAAAAAAACTGTTTTTTACAGTACGCTTCACAATCTACTAGAAATGCCTTGAAGCGATCGACTGTTTGGGAACCACTGCCTTATGGGAAGAGTCTTTTTTGATAAGGCAACTGAAAATGGTCCAGTCCCCTCAGAACGGCATCGACACAGTGTCTCACTGTCAATTAAGGTTTTCAGGTCATGGAAAGTTGCTGCTTTTTCTGTGGACCAGGATTCAGAGATATCAAATAAATCCGAAATACTTAAACAGCGCTGTCAAAGCTTTGTAAAAAATGTCTTTTAGTTACCCATTATAACGTGTTCTCAAAAAATTGGCACGCTTTAATGGAATACACTGTTAGCGGCATTTCAGTTCCTAATGAACATCACAGATTATTTATGTAAAATCTTAGCTGTCCTTGCATTTATCACGTGTTCTAACTGCATCCTTATACATTGTGATTTGCCTATGCTCCTCTGAGATGTGGTGTTCCAAATCTCAGCTTCACAGTCCCCGCCTCTGTCCCTCTAGGCTCTTAGTCAGTGCCTCCCAGGATGGCAAGCTCATCATCTGGGACAGCTACACCACAAACAAGGTAAGCTGTGGCACTGTATTCTGTTCCTGCACCTGTTGAAGCTGACGAGGGCAATAACATTCAGCCTTGTGACGTCATTAAATAATGGTCTTCTCTTTAGGCTTTGTTTACTCTTTTTTTTTTTTTTTGGCTAGAAAGCTAGCTGCATTACCAAAACCAAACTCTTAGTACAGTTTCTGCCTGGCCTGGACATGTTAATATTTTCAATATTCAAATTTTGGTGGACTGCCTGCCCCTTTAATTGAGGAATAACAGCTGGCACTAAAGCCACTGCCAGATAAGGTTTGTCATCAAATGTTTTATAGCTGATGGGAGGCCAATGTTTCTCAGTCCCAGTCCTTTGGACTTGCTGCATTGTCTTTCTGCAGCTATGCTCTTAAGATTTCAGTTTTGGTCACTTGTACACTGTCCTTATTAACCCTCTAGACCCCATAGTTCTATAAAACACCATAGTGGCCAAATATGGCAAAATATTATCCGTTAACTGTCAGGGGAAAAAAAGTGTTTGCTGTCTTTAGATTTATTTATTTATTTCACTGAAAAATGACAGCTCCCAACCGGCCGCGTCTGTTCAGCCCTGAGGAATTTGTTGTGAATCCAATTCGAACATGTCCTTTAATTACAGCGAAAATGTTAGATTGAACAGGTTTGGTTATTATGTCTTTGGAGATGTAGGCTTGGCCATTTGGCAAATGAAGCTAGGCTACATTTTTATGATTGTCAATACCAGCCTAGTTGTCTGTCTAACTAGGCAGAACTTAGTGGCAAGTAGCCGTGATGGGTTTTACTGAAAATCATCAAATATAATATGATCTTTAGGGGGTTTGTGTCCTGTATGAATTGACACGTTTACCAGCAAGTGCCTTCTAGGTAGCCAACTGGATGCACTAGTTATTCGTGTGCCTTACAAAACCGACAAACTTTGCTAGCTATATTAGTCAGCTGGAGGGAGACGCAGTGCAGTAGCTACTACTCTTTGAGGTGGCTTACCCCCTTAGAAATGTACCTATAACAACTAGCTTGCTAGCCACTATATGCATACAAAATGTCCCCAGCAAGGTAACGAACGATTTCATTAGCATACAGCGATGGAGAGCAAACCTGCGATATAATTTACTGGGCAGCAATGCTACAATGTAGATTGCCTCTAAATATGTCAGACCCAAAAGTGGTTTTGAGGAATAAGGAATCCAATACAACATCACTGATGCCTGCTACGTCAAATCGATTACTTTGCATCTGACCCTGACCGTTCTGTTTTTGTCGACACATAGTGCTGATTAGTTCCATGCAAAAGAAGCTGAAATTGAAAATATTACAGCCAAAGCTATACATGTTTTCACCAGATTGAATGAATGCAAAAGCTGGAATCTTACTAAATGTGAAATGTGAAGTGTGTGTGTCAGATCAACCACACACTAAATCAAAGTGTAGCATCACGGTATGGCATCACCTTTTTTTTAAACAGTCAGTGCAGCTCCACAATAAACGCAAATGATATCTTTACACTTCTGGTATCAAATTAAAGAGATATTTGTGGTCTTTAAAACTAAGGAAACTTAGTTTGTCTTAACTAATTGTCTTATTCTCTTTGATTCTGACATCAGTTTGGTATGTGTCAAAAGTCCCAGTAAAGTGTTCTAGAATTTTATTGGGATCTAAAGGGTTAACAATATCATGAATACCTAAATGTATGTGTGATTGTAATGTTATGAAGATTTAAGAATTTCTGGTGTCATTTTTTTCAGCATATGTAATCTGACCCCTTTCTCTTGGCAGGTCCACGCCATCCCGCTGCGCTCCTCCTGGGTCATGACCTGCGCATATGCTCCCTCTGGGAACTACGTCGCCTGTGGAGGTCTGGACAACATCTGCTCCATCTACAACCTGAAGACTCGTGAGGGAAATGTTCGTGTCAGCCGCGAGTTGGCCGGACACACAGGTCAGGCCAGTTTCCTAATGTCTTTTGCAATGAGGCATTATTTATTTGCCCACAGTCTTACAATATTACATTCTATCCATGATTTATATTTTGGATTTCGTTCTTTTTCTTCTGTTGAGTTAAAATCCCTGTTTTCAGTCCAAGTTGGAGTAGTCAATTTCAGGTGGTTATTCCAATTGACCACCCTCCTGGTTGTTTGCTTTGAATGTTGTCCTAGCATTAGAACTGTTAGCTGTGAGTTGTATAAGATGCTGCTCATTATTCCTGTTCTATATAGCCCTTTGTGAGCTATCAGTAAAAGTTTAGAATACTGCTAAAGTCCTGAAAAAACCTTGTCAAGGAAGAAGGGGCCTGTCATTGGTCTTGGCTGGTGTTGCATCAGGCATGGTGGATAGCATGTGCTCGATCCGTATGCTTTTCCCTGCAGCATCTAGCATTTCCCGCCACCCCAGGTGTGCCTGTTTCCGTGACATGTTTGTGTGCTGTGCTGAGCTAACTGAGCCCATGGCTATCAGCTCCCTGGAGTGTGGGCTAGGTGTGGCTGTGGTTAATTACTGTTTCACAGGCCCACAGCATCACACTGCCTTGTTTGTTTCATGTGCAGCCGTATGTTGGTTTTTTTTTTTTTTTACTTTTATTTTCATGCTGAACTGTTCAGGTTTTAAATTTTATTTATTTTTTGCTGTCGCTTCTTTCTTGTCAGGTTCTCTAGTTAGTTTGATAAAACCTGGGGCAGCATTTCATGTCAACCATCTCCCGTGGTCGTTATATGCTGTTACACGTTGTAAAAATAAATGCCCCGAGATTGATTACTGTCTGTTTCCATAAAACGTTTTAATAAACATAATAAATTGAATGTTTTGCCTATGTAAGGCTTTCTTGTGGCATGCAATACCCACCGTGACATAGCACAGTTGTCTGGGAACCTGCTTTTCTAGTTATGTTTGAGGTAGAAATGACCTTAATGGGGTACCTGCAGTGTTCATTGGAAATCACTGGTTGTAAGTAGCAGAGTATGGAAATGGCTCTAACATCCTGGCAAGCTTTGTGAAGAGTCATTTGGCTTACTTGTAATTATGGCACACACAGACACGTTATGAACATGTTTTTAAGTGGGAGGTAACACGTAGACCTTCCTTTCAATCAATGATTATACGATGACCAGCTGCAATTCCATGCTTGATTGAGAAAAGACGTGCAAGGCTGGGTTTATTTAAGGACCTTGAACAGCCTGTTTTTAACAGCTATAATGAACCAGACTTGGCGAGAATTGATATGTTATTTTTGGGGACATTGTGACTGAACCTCACTAAATTGACTCTACTCTTTTGGGATTAGGTTACCTTTCATGCTGTCGTTTCGTGGATGACAACCAAATTGTCACTAGCTCTGGCGACACCACTTGGTGAGTGATGGAATTGTCACTTCTCTTTGGAAACCACCTGATTTTTCGCTTGTGACAAATCTACACTGTATTAAGAGTCTGGAGCCTAATGTTTTATTAATATCCATGCACACCACTACGCACACTAATCATTTACTGCTGTTTTTATGCTATAACTCAATTAAGAATAATGGTATTGTGGAATTGGTGTACTGTGCTGTGCTAGTGTTTTCCCTCACTAGTGGGGATTAAACCCATTGTTATCCTGTCCCTTCCACAGCGCTCTATGGGACATCGAGACAGGCCAACAAACAACCACCTTTGCTGGGCACACCGGGGATGTCATGAGCCTCTCACTGGCACCAGACACTAGGTTATTCGTCTCAGGGGCTTGCGACGCCTCGGCCAAACTCTGGGATGTAAGAGAAGGCATGTGTCGACAGACTTTCACTGGCCATGAGTCCGACATCAACGCCATCTGCGTAAGTCTTGTCTGTCTTTATGGCTTGATCAAGCAGTTCTTGAGTGCTGTATAGAATTAACTTGTATAGTTATGGAATTGGAATGGGCCTTCAGCAGCAGCATATTGTAATGTTGGATTAAGCGCATCCATTTTCCGATAACCAAAACATCACACATTGTATGTCCTGTGCTAGTTCTTCCCCAATGGCAACGCTTTTGCCACGGGCTCCGATGATGCCACCTGCAGACTTTTTGACCTACGTGCTGACCAGGAGCTTATGGTGTATTCACACGACAACATAATCTGTGGCATCACCTCTGTGGCGTTCTCCAAGAGTGGCCGTCTGCTACTGGCTGGATATGATGATTTTAACTGCAATGTCTGGGACACACTGAAGGCCGACCGTGCTGGTGAGTATTGGTAGACAGTGGCTGCCATTGTGCTGCAAATTATTTGGAGTGACCAATGACATGCACTGTACAATGCCATGCTACAGGGGTTCTGGCTGGCCACGATAACCGTGTCAGTTGCTTGGGCGTCACCGACGATGGCATGGCAGTGGCTACAGGATCCTGGGACAGCTTTCTCAAGATCTGGAACTGAAGCCTGAAGGTGCTTGTAAATACGTGCTTTTATTTTTTTGTTTGGTTTGAGTGATCAGAAAGCATGATTATCAGAACACTTGTTAAGGTTAAATAACAGAATGTTGGCTTACTGTAATGTACTGAATGTACTTTTTGTAAATGGTTAAATTATCAGACCAACCAGATTTAAAATTGATCAGTTATCAGGTTGCAATTCTAGTTTGAGAAAAGTACTTAGCCATTAAGCTGTACCTACATAGATGCCTGCAAAGCAAAAAAAACTTTCAATGTGATAATTTAGTTTAATATTGCCACTAGTCCTGATAAGTGCTAAACACTGATATATGACAAATTGCAAGTCCATAGGTTTTCAACCAAACCAGAAAGCCTGCAGAGTTGGCAGGCAAATTACCTTCAATGCAAACTTCAAATGACAATTTAAAAAAAAAAGAATGATTTCAGGCTGTTTTTTCTTCCTCTTGGTCCCATAGATGGCGTTTGGATTCAAGGTAACTGGAAGACCATTCCAACATCAAAATGTTAAATTTCATCGCATATCCAATCTTCTCCAACTTCACAAAAACTGATCCTTACGCCCCAAAAACTACGAAGGGAAAGCCTTTTCTCCTAATCAAGAAGAGCACAACTGTTTTGTCACTCAACTAAAAATACTGAATTCCTCTGGTCTGAAACGAAAAACGCAAATTTGTGCATTTTTTCCTGGGACCATTTTAATTTACTACCCTTTAAATGGGGGGAAAAACACTATCATCCCACACGTATGTCATGCATTTTAAAAGCAAATGTTGGAGTGTAATTGTACAAAATGGTTAGCTCTTTTTTCTTTTTGTTTCAAGGTTTTATAGCGGTGAACTATTGGGTTATGTTATAATGGAAAATTGAAAGCTTTCTTTTGTCTCAGTCTTTTAATATTTTAGAATTAAGTTTGTAGATGAGTTTTAAAAATTAAAGATTTAAAAACAATTTAAGAAAAACAAAGCAAACAAAAGGCAAGGGATTCTTTAGAGAGTCCCTAATCAGCTGTCATGATGGGCCAATTCTGTAGGACTAGTCATGTATGTTAAAAAAAAAAAAAAATTCTATTTTGTTTGATCAAAAGGAAACTTGGCATATATTTGGTATTTGTTGACAGTCCACTAGCCAAGCACATGCCCATAATGGTAATGAATGCTTGGTTTTAAAATGGCATTAACTAATCTGTTATTGGGTGTTGAATAAGTATATTCAGATTAATCCCAATTAAATATATATGAATTTAAAAAAAAAAATTAAAAAATTAATTTTTTTTAAACTTTCTTTGGATTTGATTCTGTACGGGCTCAAGGAGGGGTGGTTCATTTCTGAATTTACTATTTAAACCAAGATGCCCGTCTTTGCTTGGAATGCAGGTCCTACTCTGTGACTGAAATGTCGTATAAAAATTAATGTTTGAAAATAGATAGTGTTAAGTTAAAAAAAAATTTTGGTTGTCTGACATGTGGAGGGGGGGAGAGACTCTTAGAATCGCATGCTGTAGAGTTGCTTTGAAAACTGCATAAGGAAGCGAGTCTCTGTGTTTCTATAGGAAAACACCTGTTCACTAATGGATGCGGCTGTGATAATGTTTGGGCTACTCGGTGCATACCTCCTTCAGTTACACTGGCACAGCTATGCACATAAAACAAGTCAGATGCAATATCTGAATAAACAAGGCCTGTTTTTTTAACCAAGTATGAAAACCAGAAGTTTGTCTTTTTTATTAAGTATGACACAGACTTCCAGACTTCAAACCCATAACTAAAACATTTTCCTTTCCTCCCGCGTGAAGTATCCAGTACATGAAAACAAAAAAACATTTTGTAACTGGTTTTTCTGGCTTTCTTTGATAAAATTGAATAAACTAGCATCTGAATGGCAGAATTTTTCCTTCACTGTAAACAGACGCACTTTTTAGCAGTAGTGGCATCTTTCCATTCTGTTACTTTCACTGCGACACTGTACAAAAACAAATGATGTAATTGTGCGTTAGGCCAGGAGTAAAAAATAAATGAATTTCCTTTTCTCTTTTCATGAAATAACTTTAGAGCTCTGCACCACACTGTACTCTTCACCTTTTGTATTTAATTTTAAAGTCTTTCAGTGTACTACAGAAAGCTGGATGCAAGATAGAAACTATATTAAAATGTACTGTTATTTAAAATGTAATAAATCGGAGTTTTGAGTTGTTTCTGTTTTGAGTTTTATTCATTCATACATACATTTGTTTCAACGGCTTAAAAGATCTTAAGAGCGTAAGATTTTTTTCTCGAGTATATTTAAAAATATTAAATCTATAAGAGTGTAGGGCCTAACTAGCTTGCAGACTGGAACTGGGTACAGTTATACTAAACGCTTTTAAACTCAGCGAATGGATTTGTTTTTTATTTTTACCTTTTGTGCATTATAGCCAGTTGGCAAAATAAAGAAAATAAAGTTTTTTGTTTTAAAACGCTTAATTTTACCCACCCAGCTGATTTTCTGCTTGACCGGTTTTTGTAGAATGTTTACAGAAATCTTACTTGCTTTTATGGATGCATTTTACATAATGTGCAAGCAGATTCTGTCAACTCGGCTTGGGAGGGAGAAGGGTGTATTCCGGATCAAACATTACCCAAATTGGTTCTGATGCTGCGCCGGTTACCCACCTGTACTTAGCAGGGCGGAGCATCGACATGCACACTTCGCTGCACTATCATGGGGTAATAAGCAACACGTTGGCTGTCAGGAGAGCTGGCGATCATTGCGTTGGCTTGAGCTCCTAAAAAACATTTAATTTACACATTGCTGAAGACTAAGTTCTGTAAAAAATTTCTGGAAATACCCCGCCTATGAGTTCACGGGGTTCAATGTTGATGAGGATGATGATCTACACTTCATTAAGGAACTGTATCTAAAGAATTCTAAATGACGCTGAGAAATTTTGACTTACCACACTAAATACATAAATTGCGTTGAAGAAGGTGGTTGAGTTTGTCCCGGTCTTTCTTCTGCCCACAGAGGGTACCAGCCCTTACTTAATGTTTATTTTGGTAGGGAGCAGGGTCTCATGGTTTGTAGCTATGGTAATTAAATAGCAGTTAGAGGTGATCTTGTGCTCATAGTTTGTTTCAGTTATGTGAATTTGCTATTTCAGATGTGTACTTAATAAGTATTATTTAATATGGCCAGATACAATGGGAAACTGTACAGACCAAAGGTAAGAACCTATTTGGAACCAGGGGGCCATGACCCTTACCCTTATAAAAGTTAACGTCACTGAAAAGTTACACTGTAAATTATGTTATATCTAACAATCTGTATGGCTTTTAAAAGGTTGTTATCGTAAACAAAAAGGAGAAATGCCTGACAACAGCAATTGCAGGCCCCAGTGCAAGGGGGGGGGGGGGGGGGGGGGGGGGGGGGGGGGGGGGGGGGGGGGGGGGGGGGGGGGGGGGGG
>JAOYSI010000002.1:2441157-2470391 GCA_025775065.1 Hiodon alosoides | reverse complement strand
GGTAATGCCTCTCGTGGGGGGGTGGGGGGGGGTGAGGAAGTATGACTAGGCTCCTCCAATCCTAGTTGCCTTTGTTATATTACAGCATTAAATATTGTAAATGCTTGTGATATGCTTAATGCATTTAAATTAGGGCTGTCAGAGTTAACGCGTTAACGTGTGTGATTAATTTCAAACGCTCCGTTAACGCCTTAGAACCATCCATAGTTAAAATACAACTCCACGCTCTCGCACTTGTTGTCAGTCGACTGCTTGAATTTAGATATAGCTTTGCTGATTAAATAAGCTTGAATGATGGAGAAAGCTGAAAATCAGCCAGTTTTATTACAAAACCCTTTCTGATGGGTGTTTGGATAAAAGCAAAGTTGCAGCTACTGTAAGGGTGAATTTGTGTATCACCGAAGTACATCGAGTCGGAAGAATCATTTACAAGCAAAACAGAGTTGACGCCAGCAGCAGTAGTGAGAGGGCTAGCAGTGCAGGACAGCAGCAGCCTACTCTTAGAGTCCGTGCGCAGGAGGCAAATGGACTAGTGGACAATGGACAATAGCGACCGCAATAGCGATGTTGGGAATTTAAACTGTAGACGACGACAAGCACAAATGTGTTCTAACTTAATCTTTAACATCATTGTTAAATACTCCAAGTTAATTCTGCATTATGAATGAACATGTATATAACAGGAATGTAAATATCCTTTCAAGGCGACAGACAGCTGATGGAGGGATCCACACTCGGTAACCCAGAGATGGGTCAGGTGACTTTTTCTCTCACGTGACATTCTTCAGGGACATTGGCCAGTGAAGCACCAATATCCAAGCGCTGTGACCCCACTGGCCCTCTCCTCTTTTCTTGACAGTGCTTCAGTCCAGGCAAGATGACCGCTGACCCAGCCATGAGAACGGAGCTGGGGGACCTACAGAGACGGGCCAATCAGGTGACAGACGAGGTAATCACAAACGGCAGGTTGCCCTCACTGCGACTCTGGTGCTGCCATATGTGAAGTGGTTTCCAATTATAGAGTCCCTATATCATATTTATAGAATTACATTAATCATTGGGCTACTTTTGGTGTTGCATGTTCTGTGTACTGATAATATTGCGTTATCCTCTGTTATCCTACAGCCTGTGAATATCGATTTTGTAGCTTGAATGATAATCAATTACAATGAATTAAAATTAAATAAAATCAAATACAAACAATCAATTATTTTATTCAATGAAAAATAAAACATTCCAAATATTGTAAAACTAAAATAGAGAACACATCTGCATTGAGAGATATAAGCCCCTGGTGAAGATACAAAGTCCACTTTCAATATTCTTACTTTCTTACTCCATTTGCTCCTGCACGCAACTTCATGAAGGCCATGTGTTACTGTAGTGAAGATGACATCATCCTTGACCTTATTCCCTGATGTTTTCCCCTTAGGTAGGGGTAACTGTAGGTTGCCTTCATCTCCAATCACAACTCAGTCTGCAAGTTCCACTGGGCATGTTCAGTAGGTCTCCTTTCTGACTCAGTAGGGATCACCCGCGATCATCACACACGTCCATAAATAGGCTAAATGTTCATCCCCGGAAATCGTTTCCTGCCCCGCCCTTTGGAGGTGTAACTCAGGGGAACGTTGTATTTTTAACATAATATTCTATTGAACCAGTGTTGGTGAGAAACTGCTGATTGCCACATTTCCTATGGCACAAGTGTAGCCACATAAATGTCATATATGGTTTCTTCCACACGAGGAAGTTGTGCCATTTCCTGCCATTCCACGCATCTCCCAGACTCCTCTATATCGCACAGCTATGTGTTGTGATACACAGCCAGGCTTAGTTTGGTAAAAAGTGACCAAACAAATAATTGGTCTCATTTGCTGATTTTGACCAGCTGCCCAGCCTGGGTGGGTTGGATCAGGATTTTGTCACTAAGATGCGTCTCCTGTCATCTCCCCGGTGCCTGTAGGCTTGTGGTACAGACATGCCTAAACTTGCATTACAGACATGCCTAATCTGCAATGAACTTCTAAGTGAACCTCAAGTAGCCTGCCGAGTAGAAAAGAAATGGGGGCTCGCAGGTGACTAGGATGGGAGGAGACTGGTCCTTTTTCCTCACCCTCCCCATGTGTGGTGGCAGGATTCATAAATGTTATAAAATGATTTGCATTTTAATGACTGAAATAAGTATTCGACCTCTCTGCAAAACATGACTTAGTACTTGGTGGCAAAACCCTTGTTGGCAATCAGAGGTCAGACATTTCTTGTAGTTGGCCACCAGGTTTGCACACATCTCCGGAGGAATTTTGTCCCACTCCTCTTTGCAGATCTGCTCCAAGTCATTAAGGTTTCAAGGCTGACGTTTGGCAACTCGAACTTTCAGCTCCCTCCACAGATTTTCTATGGGATTAAGGTCTGGAGACTGGCTAGGCCACTCCAGGACCTTAATGTGCTTCTTCTTGAGCCACTCTTTTGTTGCCTTGGCCGTGTGTTTTGGGTCATTGTCATGCTGGAATACCCTTCCACGACCCATTTTCAATGCTCTGGATGAGGGAAGGAGGTTCTCACCCAAGATTTGACGGTACATGGCCCCGTCCATCGTCCCTTTGATGCGGTGAAGTTGTCCTGTCCCCCAAAACAGCCCCAAAGCATAATGTTTCCACCTCCATGTTTGATGGTGGGGATGGTGTTCTTGGGGTCATAGGCAGCGTTCCTCCTCCTCCAAACACGGCGAGTTGAGTTGATGCCAAAGAGCTCGATTTTGGTCTCATCTGACCACAACACTTTCACCCAGTTCTCCTCTGAATCATTCAGATGTTCATTGGCAAACTTCAGACGGGCCTGTACATGTGCTTTCTTAAGCAGGGGGACCTTGCGGGCACTGCAGGAGTTCAGTAGTGTGTGAACATTTTCGGCGTAGTGTGTTACCAATTGTTTTCTTGGTGACTATGCTGAGAGGGCACTTCCTAATCTCAGCTCGTTACCTGTATAAAAGACACCTGGGAGCCAGAAATCTTTCTGATTGAGAGGGGATGAAATACTTATTTCACTCATTAAAATGCAAATCAATTTATAACATTTTTGACATGCGTTTTTCTGGATTTTTTTGTTGTTATTCTGTCTCTCACTGTTCAAATAAACCTACCATGCAAGAACATGCCATTTCTCTGCACTTATTTCTGCCCATCAGCACTGCTTGTGCCTCTGCTGATTGGGATGCTGATTGTGAAAAGTTTTTATTGCACTTTGCTGGAAAGGTGAAGTTATTAAGATCTGGTATTACGCCCAATCCTGCCTTTTTAGATGTGGATTACCCGCTCAGATTTTCTGCTGTTACTCTGCCTGAACTCACAGAAATTATGTCTCCTATGAGAGTATCCTCCAGCCCTCTTGACATAATTCCAACTGGGTTTTTATTCAAAGTTATGGATTGTATTGCACCCCATTTGCCATCTATCTTGAACAGTTCGCTGTCTACTGGCTACGTCCCAGATTACTTTAAAACTACTTGTGTTCAACCAGTCCTAAAAAGAAACCGGGGCTTGATCCTACCCTCCTAAATAATTATCATTCGATCTATAAACTGCCTTTTATCTCCAAGGTTCTTGAAAAAATTGTATCTAAGCAGCCTCTTGCTGCTGAGGAAAACAATAGTACCTTCGAAAAACTAGCACTAAGACAGCCCTTATCAAAGTCACTAATGACCTTTTAATGAATGCCGGCACAGGCATGTGTTCAATTCTTGTGCTGCTGGATTTATGTGCAGCAATTGACACAATTGATCATGGCATTCTTTTAGATAGACTGAGCCACTGGGTGGGCATATCTGGCACTGTACTAAACTGGTTCTCATCTTATTTGTCCAATAGGAAGTTTTATTAATAACTTCATGTTATCCTTTTCCCTCAATTATGGTTTGCCTCAAGGTTCAATTCTGGGACCAATACGGTTCTCCCTATATAGGCTCCCCTTGGTTGTGGTCATCCGTAGACATGGGATTTCTTTTCATTGCTATGCAGATGACACACAGCTGTACCTCCCCGTCAAGCCCACTGACCTCAATATGCTGAGTTCTCTGCAGGACTGCCTCTTGTCAAATTGAATCCATATGGATAAAAAGTAAAATGAGAGGTAATCCAGTAGACCCTACATACATACGCTATAAAAACCATGTCGTTACACCTTCCTGGAGTCAGGCAGTGTTATCGTACGCTTCGATTAATCCCAGATATATAAACTAGGTACCAATCTTAAAATTGTGAACAATTAAGCAATAGCTTGTATCCTTTTTGAGAGTAACCCGGAGTTTGTGCATGTGTGTTATCTAGCGGTCCTATGACTGGATAGTGACTCATTTCCTCTGTTTCAGTCCCTGGAGAAAACGCGTAACATGTTGCAGTTGGTTGAAGAGGTAAGAATTACTCATCTGTCCTCATGTTTACTTACTTTTGTCACATTACGAGAAAGTAACATAAACCCACTCTTCACTTCAACGGCAAAAACCTAAAATATTCAATTTTGTCATTGAGAATATATTTATCAGGTTGTCTCTTTGGGAACTTAATTCTGTACATAGTTACAAATAGGGGGTATACATACGTCCAGACGCCCATTTTAAAAAGCTAAACTTTAGAAAATTTTGTTGAACACAATCAAAATTTGAAATGATCTTTTATTCGTTGTATGTTTTCTATAATTGATATAATTGTATGTCACTACTATAAAACGTAGTATTCAGTTTTGTTTTTTTTTAGTATATTTGTCAATTTATATACTTTTTAAAAAGCTATTTTTATGTCAGTGGCATATATTAAATTATCAATAACTTCAAATCCTTCACTGATGGTCATAATATTGCACTGGTGAGAAAAGGCAGCATAAATATGAACTGTTTACATAATGCCTTAAACAACTCAATATGAGTTTATTTATACCGAATCCAGAGTGCTTTGTGAAAGTGCGTTAATGCATTAAGCCACACTGACAACCACACTGGCACTTTCAGTATGGGCTTCCTGAGTCTTTCTGCTGTTAGCTTTTAATAAATGTCTTCAAAGCGGAGACCTCCTTACTCAGGAAGGGGGAGTGCATTTATAGGTCTCAGCACAATATAATCTGAGGCCCTCTTTTAGTAATGGTGATCTCTTGGCATCAGTCTGCTGAAAACAATTACAAAGTCTTGTTAGCCGGTAATTATTTTTGTCGATGCTGTGCTCACCTCCACCCCCGGCTTGCTAAGACGATTTTAAAATTCATGCCAAAGCAGTCACTTGCCTAGAAGCCTTTGTGGTCATAAGGAACGATACGTCCTGGAGCCTCTCTCCTTGTCCTCCTACCTTTTGTTTTTCCTCTGAGGAAGTCTGCCACTGCACTTACTTTGTGCCTCATCATGTGGGCACAAACTTAGCTCTTATTCCATTCTTATTCCACTATGTGCTTACCCACGATTAAATTTCTGAAATACATATTTATCATATGGGCACAAACTTACAAACAAATCCTCGCTGTGCTGACCCGCAATGACACTTTTCAAATGCATATTCTTCATGCGGTCGCATTTTCATTCGTTTTTAATTATGTATGTACAGTCTAAGATGACACCTGTAACAATGTGAGAAATTAATCTATAAAATTACTTACTGCAGCTAACTGCCTTTCTTTCAGTGTATATGGCAGGCGCACAGTTAGCCTGCAGCTTACAGTCTTTCCTTCAGTGTAAATGGCATGTGCACAGTTAGCCTGCAGCTTACGGTCTTTCCTTCAGTGTATATGGCATGTGCTTCTGTTTGCATCGGTCTCCAGCACTACAAAAACACGAATCCTGTCTCTTTTTAACAGAGTAAGCATGCAGGGATCCGGATTTTGGTCATGCTGGATGAACAAGGAGGTAATGATGTCTAACATACACACCACCTTGTGTTTCTTGCATATCTCAACAGATTTTTTTCCACAGTGACTGGACTGGTAGTAAAGATCACCAAGACTGGGTTGGAAACATTCCAGTTTTCATTGTAATTGTACCCTAGGACTTCTGTGGTTTGCCAAAATGAAATCAGTCCTCTGTGACCACATACAAGACCTGTTTACCCCTGGTACAGAGGTTTGTTGTCGTGGAGCCTCCCCTGTGCGGTTTCCTCAGGCTAGACTGGGAGTTGTCCCAGGGTCACTACTGGACTCCAGTAAAGGACTGGATTAAATGAATGGTTAAATTAAATGGAATGAATTTTGGCAGATAACGGGAAATAAAAAATGTAGGGAAACACTTTAATAGATTCAACACATTTGTATTCCTGTTTGTAGAATATGACATACACATAAAAATGCTTTTAAAATTCTAAAATGTATTAATATAAGTATGCTTTTTAACGTGACCGTGGAACATGATTTCTATAGTGATAATGCTCACTGATTCAAAGCAAATCACTTACTAACCTAATTACCTCAGTATCTGTACAGCAACTTTCATCACCAGCCTAATGCTTACAAATTACCATATTTATACAGTCGGCCTTTCCAATGTTGCAGTAGTGTTTCCACATAATTCCATTTCCTCTGCATCATAACCATGTTCATAACCATGCAGAACGTTCTGCTTTATCTTGGAAACTATAATGACTTTTCAAGTGGCATATTCCTGATGGCCACTGTTTAGGTATGTATTTATGTGTGTATGCATCTGTATCTGTGTGGGTGGGTGTGTGTCTGTATCTGTCTGTGTGTTTATCTTTCACAACTGTCCCCATGCCCTGCCTCATGATTGCTGTGGCCAGAGCAACTGGATCACATCGATGAGGGCATGGATCAGATCAACCAGGACATGAAGGAGGCAGAGAAAAACCTCACTGACATGGGCAAGTGCTGCGGGCTGTGCATCTGCCCGTGTGCCAAGTAGGTTCCACCACCTCCTGTGCTTCGGCCAATTAAAGAACCAGCTCCTCCACCGCTTCTCACTGTCGTGATTGGATCGTGGCTGCTGAAGGCAATTGTGTGAGTAGAAGTGTGCTACGAAGCTTGGGCGAGGCCAACACTGCACTGGTATCAGGGGCACAGGTTGTTTTAGGACCCAGACACAAGGGAACAGAGGGTTGTGGGAAAACAAAGATTTAATTAAACAAACCTTGGTACCAAAAACATGAAGAACAAACAAAACAAATATCCTAAATAAACTTGATCTACGGACTACTACACTGACAAGAAAACTAACTCTAACTATAACTGATTTGGACACACTTGAAAGACTTGGTAGAAAACGCACAAGACAATCCAGCTACGAGTGGTGAAACAGGACTAGTATACATAGGGGAGTGCTGGGCAGATGATTGATAAACAATGACTAACACCGGTGACTGATTAAGGGAAATGTTAGTGCAGGTCGAATGAAAATAAAAGATGAATGAAATGTTAATTGAATGATGGTTGACTGAAAAACGTGATGGACTAACAGAAAAGGTGAAGGTGAAGTTTGACACTGGGAACTCCTTGGTGTTTGTGTTTTGAAGAGAAGAGACAGATTTTTCATTTAAAATGCTTTTTTTCTTTCAGTGTGGATTGATCAGGAAGCAAACAAGCTTCGAGAGCATTGGGGTCGAGGGTTTTCCAAGATGTGCTGTCCTGGAAAATATGTTGAGAAATTCATCATAACTCATAGGCAAAGTAAAGCTCCATTAATTAAAAAACCATTAATCATTTACAGCCAAGTTTCCAAGTTTCATTAATGCGAAGTGCCTTTTATATGCCCTTTTCTATTTGAATAATTGTATTCAAGAGGTGTGAACCAGCTGATAATACACCATGGTTAATTGATAAGAGCACAGGAAAAGACTAATGAATCTTGTAGACAGTTCTACAAAGGGCAGATTTTTCACTGGCTTTGCTATATAACTCCATGCCAGGCTCTAGTTTGAACAAACAGGACTTATTATGTCAGTTATCATGAACAGGATATGAAAAGTTTAACAGCACGATTGCTGTATTTATCTTGACAGGGAAGTCACAATTTTTTTTGTTGTAACAGACCCAGGTATCTGCATAGGTCAGACCCAGGTCAACTTAGCAGCAAGCTGAGGATGGTCTTGTTGCTAAACAACATCTTGTCTAAACAAAGTTGACACTAAACAAGCATTGTGAAATTTGAAAAACTGGATCAGATGTGCCAGTAGTGTTTTAGTGTGTGTGTGTGTGTGTGTGTGTGTGTGTGTGTGTGTGTGTGTGTGTGTGTGTGTGTGTGTGTGTGTGTGTGTATGTGTGTGTGTGTGTATGTGTGCCACTGTGTGCATTTGTGCCACATACACACCTGGCCCAGTTGTTTACAATACTTTGAAAGTACCTTTCCAGTTGACTGTTACATTCAGACGATTCTTGGGAGTTTTATATTGTTATTATTTGGGAGAATGCTCCAACATGTAGGATGCACATTTAATCACTGGGAAACCTGTCCTTTTAATAATACAACTTCTACTCACACAGTTTTTGCCTCGCTTTTGTACTTGTGCTGACCATGAATCATTTTGTGCTGTGTATCATGTCTCTACCTTCCCATTGTCCAGGGTAACTGGAGCAAAATGGGCTTGTACCACATCAATTGGGACACCAGGGTGTAGGAGTCTTAGTTTAGTGTTTGCAAACCTCAGACAAACGCTGTTAATGTTCCATCACTGAATATCCCACTTCTTCCATCAGTAATGAAAATCCTGCAGTTTCTATTCATTTTTGCAAACCTTCCGTTATAAGTAGAAAGAGTGGTGAGTCTTATTAATTTCACAAGCTCAATATGGCCGACTTTCTCCTTACACTGTGGGGCGAATAACATGTGGCCATCACTAGCCCAAACTAATGTAATGTAATATCTCCATTAACTGCCCATCACTATGATATGCCCAGTTATAGCTCTAATTTCGGCACCATTTGGATGCAGATGTATGAGGATTGGCACAGAAGTAAGCCATAGAAAGGCAGAGGAGGTGGTGTTGAGCTCAAAGCGCAATGGGTGCCAGTACGCTGCCGGTTCACTGCCGGTATGCCGGTGGTACGCTAGTGGTACGCTGTTGGTACACTGTCAGTAGAGTCAGGGCTGGAGAGTCAGGGCCTTCCATTTGCATGCCAATGCCAATTTTTACTTAGAGGTTGGCCACACAGTCCCGTCAACCCTTGGTTTAATATTCCTGTGGTATATCGTCCATTACCAGGATGGGGCTCGCCGCCATTACTGGGCAGTGTCCATGTGTCATCCATCCGCCACTCCCCAAGATTCTGCCCAGCAAGCAGGTCGTCTCATCGTCCTTACGAACAGATTCTGCTTGCAGAGCAGTTATATTGAACATGCAGTTTAAATGCATGTCCAATGCTAGTGCACAGCGACGGGGAGAGCTACTGACGATAAGCCACACTCTTTTAACCTTATCTTATCCAAATGGAATCTGACAAACTCTCTAACCTCTTAAATTTAAATGGCACCACATATCGTCTATCACCCTATTCAGTGACCTCAGAAACTTGATTAACTTTGTAAGCACTAATACTTAATAAAGTCACTGCTGAATTTTAAAGTAAAAATATATTCAAATACCGATTAGTTACAAATAAAGGTAAAATATTTAATTATGTTTGACAATATATTTGACAAGTAGGACTCCCTTACCCTTTATTTTTACATAATATATTTACATAAATTATTACATTTATGTCATGAATACAAATAAGAATAACACATACGTGGCATGTAGGCAAGCAAACCTAAGCAAGAAAATGTTAAACTCAAAGATAGAAGCTAAAATAAAATACTAGATCAATACAATACATTGTATCTGTCTAAATGCATTTACAGTGTCAAAAAAAAAAATCCCACATCTAGTAATATTAAAATCTAGTTATATACACTGATGAGCCAAAACATTGCCTGCCTAATATGCTGTTGAACTCTTCATCATGTTCCTCAAACCATTCCCGAAACATTTGTGCAGTGTGGCAGGATGCATTCTGCATCCTGCTGAAAGAGGCCACTGCCATCAGGGAATCTGATTGCCATGAAGGGGTGTACCTGGGCTGCAACGATGTTTAGGTAGATGGCACATGTCAAATTGACATCCACATGAATGGCTGGACCCAGGGTTTCCCAGCATAACATTGCCCAGAGCATCACAATTCTTCCACAGGCTTGTCGTCTTCCCACAGTGCATCCTGGTGCCATCACTTCCTCAGTTAAATGGCGCACACGTACATGGCCCTCCACGTGTTGTAAAATAAAGGTACTAAAATAAGGTACTCATTGGACCAGGCGACCATCTTTCACTGCTCCAAGGTCTAGTTCCGACGCCTGCGTGCCCATTGTAGGCGCTTTCAACAGTGGACAGGGGTCATAATGGGCAGTCTACACAGCCCCATATGCAGCAGGGTGTGATGCACTCTGTGTTGTTACACATTCCTCCCGTAACCATCATTAAAATTTCCTGTGACTTATACCACAGTAGACCTTCTGTCGGTTCAGACCAGATGGAATAGCCTTTGTTGCCCTCGTGCATTGATGACCCAACACCTTGGTTTGTCCCTCCTCAGACCACTGTTGGTAGTTACTCACCACTGCTGACCGGGAGAACCCCATAAGCCTTGCCGTTTCAGAGATGCTCTGACCCAGTCATCTGGCCATAACAATTTGGCACTTGTCAAAGTTGCTCAGGTCTTTACTTCTGCCCATTTCTCCTGCATCCAACATGTTGACTACGAGAACTGATTGTTCGCTTACCATCTAATCTACCCAGACTTTGACATCAACGATATTAGCATAATGTTTTGGCTCGTCAGTGTATATCTATGTATGTAAGTAAAAGGCGACACCAAGGTTGCTGGTGAAACCAGAGTGAACCATGTTGGTAAAGCAGAGAGGAGGGTGGCTGTGACGTGTGTGTTCACTCTCAGGCTGAAGGACTTCCAGACCAGCGGGGCCTATAAGAAGGTGTGGGGCAAGAGCCAGGATGGGGTGGTGTCCAGCCAGCCCTCTTCACGGGTGGTGGACGAGCGGGAGAGGATGACCATGAGCGGGGGGTACATCCGCAGGTAAACCCTTCCATGCAGGTGTACCACATTTCAGGTAAACCCTTCCCTGCAGGTATACCGCGTTTGAGGTAAGCCCTTCCCTGCAGGTATACCGCGTTTGAGGTAAGCCCTTCCCTGCAGGTATACCACGTTTGAGGTAAGCCCTTCCCTGCAGGTATACCACGTTTCAGGTAAACCCTTCCCTGCAGGTATACCACGTTTCAGGTAAACCCTTTCCTGCAGTTGTACCACGTTTCAGGTAAACCCTTTCCTGCAGTTGTACCACGTTTCAGGTAAACCCTTCCCTGCAGGTATACTATGTTTAAGGTAAACCCTTCCCTGCAGGTATACTACGTTTCAGGTAAAGCCTTCCCTGCAGGTATACCACGTTTCAGGTAAACATTTCCCTGCAGGTATACCATGTTTCAGATGAACTCATCCTTGCAGGCAGTTGCAGCTTCACCTGTCGCGCTGTTTGCAGTGTTTTATCAGTATAAACAGATCAAAATGATACCAAACGAAAATCCAGTTGGCACCAGGTTTGCTGCGTTTTATCAGAATCAAAGCCGTTTTAAACCGAACGTAGAACTCCCCTTGGTTCATGCAGGCTATGTGTGGGGATGTTTTTTTTTTTTTTTTAAGACTTTATGGGGCATTGCTAATTTTTTTTTATTAGGTGTGTCGTTTGGCAGGATTTGTTTGTCTCTCATAGGAACATGTTTTGAAACAGCCTTTACCTCCTGCCATTCATAAAACTCAGGCTTGGAGTGAATTGTCTTATTCAGAAAATTAATTAATAAATTATTCTAATATATTTCTAAATTAATATTATTCTATTGTGCAACATATCAGTTTTTATGTTAAAATTACTCGGAGTAGAAATTGCAGAGGCACAAGAGCGTTGGGGCTTACAACTGAGCCTTCTGAGTGGCTCACTTGGTAAAGGGGCTTTTCTGACTTTGCTTGGTTTAAATCCAGCATGTGTCAATTGCCATTTCTAACCGAGAGAGTGTGATGTTACACAATCGGCACAATGCCTGCTGGCAGCTAACATAACGTATTTTTATTCCTATACTTATTTCAGTTTATTTTGGTAAGACACTTACAGTAAGGTAAGAACCGTGCCATCTTAGTATCGCAATATCCGATACAACTGTTCATGGTATCATGCTTAAAGGTTAGCTGTCTTGATGTCCTAGCCTGTGTGTTCCTGTTCTCTTATTCATCTCTGGCTTTGTTTTTGCCATGATTTTCGTGTGGCAGGGTGACGGACGATGCGCGCGAGGACGAAATGGAGGAGAACCTGGCCCAGGTGGGCAGCATCCTGGGCAACCTGCGGAGCATGGCGATTGACATGGGGAATGAGATCGACACGCAGAACGTCCAGATAGACCGCATCCAGGGAAAGGTCAGAATCCACACAGGAATTCATTGTTAGGAAAATTGAAGGGAGAAAACATAACAGCACCGGAAAACTTTAATCCAACCGAAAGGATGTGACCAAAAGTCTTATGATCCTGTTTTGGTTATTACGCTAATTAATGTTTTTTTTTTTTTTTTGGAAATCTACTGCTAGAACTGACCTAGAAGCAGTTACTGTAGACAACACAGTCAGTCAATTAAGCAGAAGCTTGCCTGTGAAAGTTTGCATTAAATAAAAGTTTTTCTATTTAATTGATATAATTATATTCTACTTTTAAAAATGTCTTTGCAGGCGATCGTCAATGAATCCCGGATCAGTGAAGCCAACCAGAGAGCTCACAAGCTTATAGCAAGATAGATCTGGAGGAGGGGATGTCTGTCTCTCACTCTTTCTCCAACACACACTTACACATCTGCACACTAAA
Organism: Hiodon alosoides; assembly: GCA_025775065.1. Taxonomy (NCBI): domain Eukaryota; kingdom Metazoa; phylum Chordata; class Actinopteri; order Hiodontiformes; family Hiodontidae; genus Hiodon; species Hiodon alosoides. The sequence continues at coordinate 2,457,522 of JAOYSI010000002.1, read as the reverse complement.
TACATCCAAATAGAAGATACAGGAAAACTTTAAATTTAAAAGTGAGTCTTACAGTGAAAAACTGCGACAGGGACAAGCCCACACTAGCGTTACTCCAGGGACAGCTTTGGTAGTTTGTCTGATATTATTATATGATTCAAGTTTTTCCACAGTGTCTAAACTGTAGCCTTCCCTATTTCAACAAACATTCCAAAAATTCTAGTTTGGCTGTATGAAACAAACTATAATAGTACTTTAAATATAACAATGTTAATTATTAAACATATGATCACCCTCGTTTTGAGGCAACCATTTTAGAATCCTGGAAGATAATGTAGTGCAATTAGATGTCTCATGTAATGTAGCAAGATTTTAGTCATCAAAATGCACACGATTCAGAACTCTCAGTAGGGCCCTTTGGTGGACAGAATATTTATAGCATATTTGAGCCCTATGCCTTAGCTAGGCCATGTCTGTCGTCTTTTTTTGTCATCAGTAAAGATAGGGGGAATCATATATATTTAGCTGCAGACCTGGCCATAAAATCTACTGTTATCAGGCAAGCTACAGCTCAGGTTGTGTCATGTTTTTATTTTATTTTATTTTAAAAGTACACTACCAGCGCATTAAGAAAATACACTTAGGGATTATGCCTTTTTAATTTGCTGTTTGGAATTTAATTTGCAAACATTGTTTCTGTGGTAAAATACAGATGTGAAGGTAAAATACACGTGGTTTACCCAACCCTGGGGTCCTGGATTTGAATCCCTCTCAGATCTCTGTCTGTATGGCGTTTGCAAGTTCGCCCTGTGTCTGGGTGGTTTCCTCAGACTTAGTTAGTGACTGTGTGAGTGATTTTCTGTCTGGGCTATTCCCTAACTTACTCCCCATGCCTGCCAGGTTGGGCACTGGCTCCCCATGACCCTGAACTGGACAAGTGGTTTTAGAAAGTGGATTTCACTTGCCTCTGCAAAATACATTTGGATGTGAATATCTTTTCGAGTAATTAATTCAGTGTTTTCATTTTTGAAAAATATAAATAAAAACAAAACATTCTTGAATGGATTATCTAAAAAGGATATGTATAAACAGACGGGAGACCAATTAAAGTAAAACCAAAATGAAGTCTCACTAAGGTTTGGGCCACCACAAGCTACCAGAATAGCTTCAATGCACCTTGGCATAGAATCTATGAATCTCTGTAACTCTACAGGAGGAATGGAACACCATTCTTCCAAAAGATATTCTGATGATGCTGGTGGAGAGCGCTATCCAAACCCTCCCATAGGTGTTTAATTGGGTTGAGATCTGGTGAATGCGAAGACCAAAGCCTACGATTCACACAATTTTCACACTCCCCAAACCATTCAGTGACCCCTCGTGCCCTGTGTATGGGGGCATTATCATCTTGGAAGAGACCACTCCCATCAGGATAGAAATGTTTCACCATGGGATAAAGGTATTCACTCAGAATAACTTTGTAATGATTTGAAGTGACCCTTCCCTCTAATGGGACAAGTGGACCCAAACCATGCCAGGAAAATGCCCCACACAGCGTAACATAGCCTCTGGACCTCCTCTCTGTAGGTTTTTCCTTGTCTCCCGTCTGTATTTCAGTACAACAGGACAACATAAGCAATAGATACATTGTACACAAAAATAAGTATAATATCAAAATCAAAAGGAGTTATTTACTGTTTACTGATCTGTAAAAAAGACAATCAGTTCTATATTGGGGAAACCAAAAGGTGTTTTGTGAAGCACCTTAGAAGTATCCCTTTCAAAGTGGTCATTCTATTGATGATATCAACATTTGTATTAGCTGTTGCTGTGGAACTAATGCAGCATGCAAACTTTGGATCCCTTTAGATTGAATGCTCTGCATCCTTCAATAACCTATAATAACCTATATAAAATTTATAGCACTTTTTCAGCTTTTTATATCATTATTTGTTTTGTGTGTGTGTGTGTGTATATATATATACACACACACACACATACATATATGTGTGTGGTTGTATTTATAATGCAGATTGTCAGATTAAGTAATCTATGGATGTTGTGTGAGTTTTCTATTGTTCATAAAGAAGGTTTTAAGATAGCATAGTATCAGTGTACACATTAAATATCTATAATGAGAGTTTGTTTCATTGAGCATGTTGGTTTTGCCCATCCCTTCGTTTCTGAAAATCCTCCAGCATATGTTGTTCTGAAATGAACCACTCGTGGGATGACACCTTGCTTACTCTATTGTGTGTTTTGCAGTGTGGTGGATGTCTCTGATATTAAACAGATGTTGGTTTTATCCCTGTACAGCTTGTGATTATTATTGTGTGCCAACAGACAGATGTTTTGTTGCATTTAAAAAAACAACCAGGAGTTTTATCAAAGGATTTACTAAGAGTTGGAACTCAGCAAAGAATTGGATGATTCTATGTAGGTCAATGTCTGTCTCACTCTCAACTTTTATAAGAATGTTTCCCTAACTACAATTACAAATGTATTCTTAGTCGGCAATTCAGTATTTGAAAGTATATAGAATTAGATAAGAAAAAAACGAATGCATGTCCATATTGGCATAACGTGTTAGCTTATTTATAACATGCTAATTTATTTATAACATTACTTGTTTTCTCATTTATTGAATGTAATCATTTCACCTTATTAGATAATAGATAATTGACGGCATAGCTAGTTAGTTTCTGTAAACATATTTTTTAATGTTTGATTTCCTCAGATTATTTTGCACTATAAACCTACCCTGCCAATACCTGTATTACTAATATGTCCCGTACAATCATTTTTTAATGTACCCGTGCATGTAAAATAACTCAATGACTCTCCCCCTAGTGGTTCGAAGTGAGAAGTACAACTATATTTAAAAGGCTACATGGCGTGCACCTTTAATTGGAGAATACTCCTAGCTAATTACGATATGCAAGTCAACCAATTAAAAGTCTAAAAGAAAATAACTGGATCTACTAGTACAACTGGTGATGAAAATCATAGTAAATAAATTACATTTCTGATGTGTTGCATGAAATTGCAAACAGATGAGTTGTTTGTTGAGATAGAATAGATTATTATTAATAAAAAAAATTTGCTAAATTTACAGAAAATGTTTTATGATTTGTGTTTTGGGATTTTAAAAGTCGTTATTTTACGCTAGTGGGCAAAAATATACGTAAGCAGACGGTTGAGCATTGCTGCCCGTGTGGATACGGGGGGCGCGCAACCATTAGCTGAGTCTGCGCAACGCAGGGGCTCTAGGACTGTACGAAGTTTCTGGATTTGATCCTACAGAAAGAAAAAAAATTGATCTACTCGGTTAACTGGTAATTTCAGCAAACATTGTTCCAAAATACCGGAAGCTGGAATCTCAATATTGTGTTATTCAAGGGGCGCCTGTATTGTGCGCGCATGTTAGTTTGCTAGCTATTGTGAAAAGAAATCTAGCTAGCTCGCCTAAAACGTCACTTAAAAGCCGAATCAAAATGGCAGGCTGAAACCGAACAAAATGAACTGGATCATGTACAAGCTACAACATTTTTCAAAGCAGATATTTTTACGCGATGAGCCATCTATTTTTGGCCACGTCTACTGGGCGATAGTTCATTCACATATTGTATAAACGAAATTATGTTTTAACCTCGATGGCGCTCGCTGGCTTTGTTGCACCGAAGTAGCGGAGGTAGCGTAGCTAGCTAGCGGTTTTTCAACAAAGAGCTAGGAAGAATACGCGCACTGGCGGGGCGATCTGGTAATGGCAATAATCGAATAGTTAATTTAAAGACGAATGCATCTATAGCTCGCGCGTTTGATATTGATGACGCGGGTTCCGTTTGGAACAATGCAACGAGTTCTGTTGCACATGTATAGTTTAATTTAGAGTGATTTCTATTTTTGCTTCTGATGGTTGCAGTTACCAAAACTCAGTTTGCTGGCAAATTAAAAAGGTTGACCCAGTTTTGGATCACTGATTAGCTAAAATGGGCTTAGATTTAATGAAACTTTGATCCGTCCTCACTCGTTAATCGCAAAATTTCAATGTATTGTTTTTTTTATTATTTTGGTATAATTGTCTCAAGCTATTTTTGCTATTACTACCAAAGACACGTCAACCCTTTTCCACTTATTTACGTTTATTTGCATGGTATAATAGGCCTATTAAATACGAGAAAATGTTTTTCCTGGCAAATTAAGTCAACATTGAAGTTCAACAAAAATAATTTTCTCTTTTCGCAGTCATTCATACCTTGTTTTACTTTTTTTCTTATTGTGAACTTACAAAGGCCGTTCACAAATTTAGAAGACATTAAAAGCTAGGACTAATTACATTAATTTATGATGAAAATTTTTGAAACTGTAAAACTATGAATGTGACTTTAATAAATCAGTTAGAGAGCACTGGGCATGTAGAAGTAATGTTAAAGATGTGTAATTATTTGAAGCACCTACATTTTGGTGTTTTTGATGACTCTGAATCACTGCAGTTACCACTGCATTTCTGTTTGCTGCCTTATGTGAGCCGGGAGAACCCCTGTTGATTAAACCCACGCCAGCCGGCACCCCTGGTCACCGTTGGCAAAATGGCATGAGGTGGATTTGAACCAGCAAGGCTCAGTTTGCACTCATGCCAGGGCCTTACCTGAGCTTGGGAGGCTTTCTAGAGAGTTTGTTTTAATAAGACAAATATTATTTGATATAGTGTCCTTAACATTAGCATTGCTGGTAAGTCTTATAAAGGAAAGCGTTAATGGTACCCGATGAGTAGTTACAATAGACATTTGACAAGATGGTGGTGAGTATATGGGTATAGCAAGAGACAAGCACACAATAGTGATTAAGCCATCAAAGGGCAGCATCCTGGCCACAGTCAACATCTGCTTCACGCTTTTTATGTTGTGCGTGTTTTGGTCTGTAGGTGGGCGGATAGGGCGGGGCGGACCTCCCACAGACTGAGCCAGGCAGGACGCAAGTGGGTTGGGTAGAGGGCGGCACCGAGACACAGGACCTGGGATGTCCGCCTTCTATTACAGCCCCGCCGGGCGCGGCAGTGGCGGAGTACGGTTCAGGAAGAGGAAGTCGCGTTTCACCTTTGATGAGGTCCAGCTCCTGCTGAACGAAGTGAAGAACAACCGCCACATCGTCATCGGCAAGTGTTGGAATTCGCCTGTCTACACCCAAAGCCATAAATGTTCAATAGTGTCATGTTTTAAGGAGAGGAAACCAGGTGGATCCCTCAGGTGACTTGTGGTCAGACCTACCATGCTAATGGTTCAGACTGCTATTTGAAATCTTCTAGGCATGAGATTTTCTTGGAAGATGAATGTGAACATTGTGGGAGGGTTTGGCTTAAAGCTGTGACACCCAGAAACCTGAAATTCTGCTACTTCTTTCTTAAGGCACTTCCTGTGTTGTGTATGTGTGTGTGTGTGTTACTGTAGGCAAGTTCAACAGGGGTGTTTCGTCTGATGTAAAGAAGCGCACATGGGCCGAGATCACGGCCCGCATTAACGAGATCAGTGAGTGCCCGCGCGAGATCATCGAGATCATCAAGAAGTGGTCCGACCTGAAGTGCGACACCAAGCGCAAGGTGGCGGCCATGCGGGCTGGTGGCGGGGGCTCCCGGGGCGGGGGCATCTCCCGCATCGCCCGGGACCTCTCTCCTGTGGAAAACATGGTGCACCAGATCCTACAGCTGCCCCCGCCCGCCGACGCTGTCTACCCCACTAGCTGGGTTGGGGCGGGCACGGAGGAGAACGGTGATGGCGAGGAGGAGGATGAAGATGAGGATGTCATGCTGGGGGTGCGCCCCTCATCTTCATCTGTGGGCGACTCGTCCAACGGCAGGCTGGATGCCCCTGCCATGGCACCCCCGCCCCTCCATTCTCTTGGCTTGCCCATGTCTCTGCCCATGCCCTTGTCTATACCAATATCCATGCCCACGCCCTTGCCCCCTCACTCACTACCACAGAAAAGAGATGTGGCCATACCTGGGACCATGTACAGCGTCTCTTCACGTGAGTCAGGGTCCTTTACTGTATGTTACTGTGGGTGCTTATACATGCTACCAACTGTTTCTCAGCTAACTAACTTGGGTGAACAGTTTGTTTACTGTAGATGGAACGTAGCACTTCCTGACTGGTAGTTATAGGATGATGTTAATGATGTCCCTTTGCTTTAATTACATCTATATTTTCAACACTGTTTTGTTTACATAGGAGATGCTCCTCAACAAGTGTACGATCTGCAGTATGAAATACCTAGCACTGAAGGTAAAGTTCTGTTACATTGGTAATGCCTTCTAAACACACTCATGTTTGCCGTTGTGTGAGTGGGGATATATCCGCGTGCCGTCGCGTGAGTGGGGATATATACGCGTGCCGTCGCGTGAGTGGGGATATATATACGCGTGCCGTCGCGTGAGTGGAGATATATACGCGTGCCGTCGCGTGAGTGGGGACTATACGCGTGCCGTCGCGTGTGTGGGGACTACACGCGTGCGAGTAGGTATTATACGCGTGCCTTTGTGTGAGTGGGGATTATATGCGTGCCTTTGTGTGAGTGGGGATTTTACGCATGCCGTTGTGTGAGGGGATATATACGCGTGCCATCGCGTGAGTGGGGATATATACGCGTGCCGTTGTGTGAGTGGGGATATATACGCGTGCCGTCGCGTGAGTGGGGATATATACGCATGCCGTTGTGTGAGTGGGGATTTTACGCGTGCTGTTGTGTGAGTGGGGATATACGCGTGTGAGTAGGGATTATACGCGTGCCTTTGTGTGAGTGGGGATTATACGTGTGCCGTTGTGTGAGTGGGGATATATGCGTGTGAGTGGGGATTATACGTGTGCTGATGTGTGAGTGGGGATGTGGGGATATACTTTTTCTTAGCACACATGTTCATTTCCTCTGTCCTTCTCCCTAGAACCAGTGGTGGAGCTGGAGGACTCTGATGAGGAGAGGCACGATGGCCCCCGGTCCTCTAACTTTCTGGCCCCGCCTCTTCCTGCCGGGGATGAGCAGTTCCTGTCTGGCCTTCATCGCTCAGCGGCTGCAGTCAGCACCATGGCCTCCTCATCGTCCTCTGCCGCCACCGCCATCTCCTCCTCAGCCACGGCTGCCCCCTCCTCTCCATCGGCCCTGCCCCAAGCCCTGCCCTCTTCTTCCACCATGAGCGCACGGGACAGGCTGGCCCAGAACGCCTCCCTAAGTGTGCAGGAGCAGCGTGCCACAAACCTGCTGATGGAATCGGTGTCACGCTCCCTGGAGATGCTGTCTGAGTCGGTACAGCAGCTGGTGGAAGCCCAGCAGGAGTTCGTCCGCGATTCTCTGCGGTTGCAGCGGGAGACGGTGCACATCCTGCGGGACTTCTCCACCGGTGCCCTGGCACTCATGCGAGACAAACTCAACGGTCGGCCCACGCCTTAGAGACTTCCCCATGGCGACTGCACCAGCGGTGGCCCCACCCCGCTTTCTGCTCTATCTTTCCATTCGAGGGTCTTTACCATGGAGAATATGTGTATGGGCTTGTCGTGAGGCAGGGGTGTGGGGTGTTATGTGCAATTGGAAACATTCGTCATCAAAGGCTGTGGAAACAGCGTCTGTATTAGCAAGCCTGGGGCCCTTACTGAAGAAAAATGGTGACTTCGTGGAGCTGTATTTTGTTACCACTGGTTGGTTTTTGGTATTATATGGTGTGGAGCAGTGATCAGAGCTCTGGTCTGTAGACCAGAGGGTTGTAGGTTCCAGAATGTACGGTGTGAGAAGTATGTTAACTGACACACAGGTCCAGGTTCACATTTTCAGTCTACAAGAACATGAAAGTCATGGCAGAAAACTGAAAGTCTCTGATTGGGAAGATAAAACATGAGTGGCCACTCCTAGTCAGCACTTCACCAATAAGCAAGTATGAGTGGATAATGTTGGGGAAGAGAACCTATGGTCTTTGCTCTTTGTCTGCTATTTCCCTGTCGTGCTGCGGATGAGACCCAAAGGTGAACCAGGCCAAAAAGAGTGGCCGGTGTTTTAATAGTAATATAAGTGTTTCACAGAACCTCGAGTAGCACTTATTGTAGCGTATGTATTTTAGATTTATTTATTTTGTAGTTTTAACTTAATGGCCTGATAATCTAGAAAGTAATTAAACTCACTAACTCAGCTGTCCTGATTGAAAAGTACAGCAAAGTGTGGTTCTCAAATATTTTGCAATACTGTACAGTGGGATTAATTTTTATTACTAACAGATCTAAAAATGATGTTTTGTGGCATTTTGCCCCTATAGTATGGTTGTAATAAAGAAGACACTGGTACCACTGCAAGATATTTTGTGTTTATTTTCAATAATTAAAAATTTTTTTTTTTTTTTTTTTTTTAAAAGGAGGGCTAACCGACGTAGAGAGAAACCACAAAGTGGACGTTCTTGTTTGGACAATACTTCTGTTTTATCGCTCTCAATCCAGTAGTTGGTTTTGGTGTGTGGGAAGGAGCCCGTTCTGATCCGATTGGCTAAACATCGTAGGCGAAGCTCCTGTGGCGATCCTTCCCTTTGGTTGCCGGTCACGCCACACAAGGTAGCCGTTATCTCCACCTGGTGCTCTTCAGTGGCTCCAGTCCTCTCCATCTTTTAGGCCCCGAGCCTTCCTCTCACAGGGCTGGGCGAGGTCCCGCCCACACATCCCCCCACTGTTGCTTTAAGACACAGGTAATTGTCTGCTTGTAACACAATCTTAGGCTTCAATAAATGATAGCCAGGCGCACCAGGCTGGTGCAGGAACGGACAGGAGGAGAAAATCCATGACACTGAAGGACAAGGCAGCCCGTCGGTGGAGGACGTAAATTATACCTGTTCTTCACCTGTTACTCCCAACGCCTGCCTTGCTATGAATCCTGAGTAGTGAGTATAGTGCTCCTGAAAAATCAGCAGTTTCTATAGCTTAAGTATCGGAGGATTAAAGTGACAATTGAGCCTCTTTTGGATTGTTTTAACAAAGTGCAGTACTGTTACTTACTGCTGCTGGAATGGTTCTGTTATTTTTACATTATACTAATTTTAAAAGTGTTAGTATTGCTGTATCTGAATGGAAATGTGGAGTATAAGTACACTGGATCATTTTTGAAAGTTTGACAAGGTTTTTAAGCAATGAAGTTTGTTGTTCTACAATATTGACTTAATGTAAAATAACTGTGTAAAATCAATAGGTATTTTGTCAGACGTAGCTTTCAAATGCTCTTATCTTGTGCAATTTATCAGTTTCTAAGTGGATGTTGTGGCCAATCGTGTACTCCTGTGAAAGTGATGTAATGAGTTTATGACATCATGTTGCCCCCAGCGACTACCTGTTCAAGCTGCTTTTGATTGGAGACTCTGGTGTGGGCAAATCCTGTCTGCTCCTGCGGTTTGCGGTAGGCCACCTGCCGGTCGGGTTATGGAGTGCACTCTTGGTGATCAGGCTGGCTCTAAGGCTCAAGTGTTTCATGCTCAGCAGAGCCTCCCCTGCAGCATGAAAGGCTTCAGTCATGGCTTAGTCCCAGGGTAAATGTTTTGGCTGGCTCTCTAATCTAGGACACATCCCAGAATCTTCTACTTGTCTTAAAAATACACACTTGATCAAAGAGACCTCGGCATGAATTTCAAAGAGAGATGTGGAATCTCTCATGTGTATGGCATTTATTTCCACTTTTGGTTGCCTCTGTCATTGGAGGTGAGCTTGGTATTTGTGTAAAGAAAATGAGAGAAAAAAATGGAAGAAACAACAGGGATATTATCGGTCCTTTGCTTCAACATATATTTGGTTTGCTCAGCAAGATTCTGAAATTTCTGACCTTGGACAAACACGTGGCAGCTTCGTCTGTGTGCTTTCTTTCAGGATGACACCTACACTGAGAGCTATATTAGCACCATTGGGGTGGATTTCAAAATCAGAACCATTGAAATGGAAGGGAAGACTGTCAAACTGCAAATTGTGAGTGCATTATGGGAGTATATGCCATAGCCAGTTTGTTGGATAAGTATAGAGACCGTAACCTCGGAGTGAGGTTGGACCCCTCGTCTATAGGTCCACAATCCAGATGTTAGTTTTTTTTGCAGTCGGCACACTTGCTAATTGTCAAAACCGGAGGGCAACATTGAGCTGGAATTCGTTTTTTTCTACAATCTGACCACACAGGTCAGGACTACCATATCATGACGTCCAATGAGTACCTGATAAATAGGTGTCCAAATCTTTTCTATGGGCCAAGTTTGTTGTGATGATTGGATTAATTTGCAAGTTGACCAGAATCCTTCAGGGCCGATGTCAAAAATGTCTGTACAGGAGTATTTGCTTCGGAAAGGTCCCTGGAAAATGTTAAATGTGCCCCTCTAATTCAGTGGGACACGGCCGGGCAGGAGCGCTTCAGAACCATCACCTCCAGTTACTACAGGGGGGCCCATGGGATCATAATCGTTTATGATGTCACTGACCAGGTGAGGCCTTTCTCCTGCACCTAGGACGAAGACTATGAATCACTATTTCTTCAAGTCAATGAATGGACAACAATGCAGTGATCATAAGCATTGTCTGCATAGTCTTTACTTTTTTTTTGACGTTTAATTCAATAACCCTGTGTGCGGGATTTACTGACGGTGTATACCAATGATAGAAATGAGTCACCATTTCCTTTCCAGGAGTCCTTCAACAATGTGAAGCAATGGTTAGAGGAGATCGACCGTTATGCATGTGAAGGTGTCTCCAAGTTGCTGGTGGGGAACAAATGTGATCTGGTTTCTAAAAAGGTGGTGGACTTTACCACTGGAAAGGTACCCGGATGCGTGAATCTAAATTGTATGCCTTCCAGAAATATTTTATTTTAGTTGTGACTTGCATGGCTTACAATTATTGTACTTTATACAGCTGAAGGTTAAACAAAATTAAAGTTGAGTGTCTTGCTCAACAACACAACAATAGTGTTGCTAACTGGCAAGTGGTTGTTGGCTAATAGTCCATCAACTTCACCCCGATACCACTATATATACAGGCAAGCACACCTGATAATAGAAAGCCCAGTAAATATATGATACATATGTATGCTACAATATATATACTAGATGTTATATTAGTTGTTACCAATGTCTATATTTTGTGCTTGTACTTATTTTGTAATTTAAAGCCCTAAATCATCCTCATTGTTCTTAGGAATACGCCGTGTCTCTTCAAATCCAATTTCTCGAAACCAGTGCGAAGAATGCCAGCAATGTAGAAAAAGCTTTCCTCACCATGGCCTCTGAAATTAAGAAACGTCTGGGCAGCGAGAGTGTAAACAATGAAGCAGGCAAGCTTGGCTCTAAAATCAACAGTGCCCCTCTATGGCCTGGAGGAGAAAAGGCAACAGCTGACGAAGCCAGCTCTTGCTGCTAACGACAAAAATAAAAACCCAGATATCAGAATGGTGCAAGAAAAATTTTAATCATTTGAATTATTTTGAACCTACACTTGATCCCTACCATGCTATTAATTTCACTTTGCTTAGAAAAATAGTCCTCATGTTCACTCCGTAGCAATGCCGTTCTCGATTCTGACCTGTAACATAGGTATTATTACATATGCCAATTCATTGAAGGGTATCACAATGTAATTCTTGCAAACCATAGGTTTATAAGATTTTTGGTAATATTTGCGAGTATAACGCAATGTCAGAATTCTGTCTGATTCCGTCTGAGAAGTTACGTTAGTTTCATGTGTGAATGTTCTGCTTTTCAGTCGAGGTTCGAAGTTTCACATTTTCCAAGTTATTATTGGATAAGGTAACTCGCAGTAAAATAAAGTGCAGTCAGTCAGTAGGAATATTGGACAGCAAAGTATCTGGCAGGAGTGGCCAAACTTAGTCCTGACAATTCAAAGGAAGTTCCAACTTGCATCTTCCTTCATATCCAATTTTATTAATTTTATTAATATTTTGTTCCAGCTATTTATAATCGATATATTGAAAATATGCCTAAGTTGCAAGATTTAATCTGTTATAATTAATGTTTAACTTAAACATTTGGTTTTAATAACCATGGCATTTTCTATAGTCAACAGTGCTAAGTAGTTGCTGTCTATTGAAAATGAGTAATATGAGATTTCTACCAATTATTATTTTTCTTTCATTTCAAACCCAGTAATAATGTCAGTATGCTGAATATGGCTACAAAAATGTTGGTATAATAAACATGAGAAAAATAATCAACCTCTGTTTTAATTGAAATTATTTCTGGAGAATCACAAGGTTTAAGGGCAGGCATACAGAACATTAATATCTTTTAAAACCATTAAAGAAAATGTTTTAATATACTACTGTAATTGGCCTATGGCTGGATACAGAGGGGTGCTGCGCCCCCCAGCTCCTGACTTCCGCCAAAAATGTTAAATATTTATATTATATACCATCATGATACCCCCCAGAAATTTTCACTGCACCCCCAGTCAAAGCAGGCTGCATCTGGCCCTGAGTTGGACTCATTTTTACAAGCACCCAAGTGGGTGAATAACACCCAGGGAATAAGCAAATGTATCATAGATAAGACGCATACAGTTCAGAGTTTACATATTTTTTACAAAATCAGCCAGTCAATGCCAGAGTTTCCAAGTCTTGCTTTGAGGTTTTGAGGCATTTTGAGGTTTATGGGCATTTTATGTCAGTGTATGTGCAGAACATTCTTAGTTTTACAGTCATACTGAATGTCTTAATTTTCATTTGTTGGAATCTACCTAATGTAATTAATGTAAATCAGACCCTGTTTTAAAGCAATACATTAACTTTAATTATTCTCTCAGTATACAGACCCAACCCGGACGTGTAAGGAAGGCTAAAAAACTGTTGCTCTAAAACGCCTGATTAGTTCTGAGACCTAATCAAAATTGTAATCGCATTTAATAAGCTCACAACTGTATTTACTACCGTTTTCTTTTTTGGTATCTTATTTATTCTACTTATAATTAAATATAAATTAAATATAGTTGTGTAAAGTGAGATTAACATCTTTCCAAAGTTAGAAATCCCTATATGCTATATCCGCTGCCGCTAATTATTAGAGTATTTTCCCTAAGTGTTTCGTTGATCATTCGGAAAAGGTAAAAGGTGAACTCAACTAAAGTAACAAGCGAGTCAATTATCTGTCCAGGACTGATACTAAATCAAAACGTCAACCCGCAAATAATTTACATGTATTTGCCTTTATACACAGTATGTTTATGAGTAGAATAAATAAGATACAAGAAAAAAAAAGGAAAAAGAAAAAGCTATTCCAAACAATTGAATTAAATGTGATGAGTGTTGTCAAAGATGGGTAAGAAACATAGTTTAATAACTGCCGATACAGGAACTAAGAGTAAAATTCAAAAACAGCCGCAGTGAATTCCGATGCTCCGCGGCGAAATAAAAAAAAAATACATACAATTAAGTAAATTATTCGATGAGTTTACCTAATGTTACATTCCAATCAAATTAAATTAATCCGATGATGTAAGTAACTGAGTCTTTGGGGCATTGCCCAAACATACCATGGCGCATCCGAAGGTCAACTGCGTTTTCGTTTTGATTGGATAGAATCTTTTAAGACCCACGGTTCCGCTTTGTACGTGCCGTCATAGATATTTTGCTGCTCACTAGTACCGTCAATCAAAATGACGAAGTCCAATCAGCGACGTTTGTCCTTTTCAGCGGTGTTACTGCGACCGGCTGTCTCAGATTCAAGATGTCGGCGTTGTCTGTCTACCCCATGTGTGTCCGGGCGAGCCGGGGCCTCTTCAGGTTGGGAAACGAAATTCGAGGTTGTTCTACCTCTGCGGTATCAGTCTTGACTCGGGCACTTTCTACCGACCGGCCCACAGTAGGAGAGACTAGTGGCACGGGCGGACTCGCTCAAGCGATATTGCAAGAAAGGCTACAGCAGCAGAAGAATCAGGTGAGTAACTAGCGAGTATCAAGCCTTTCAGTTTAGACTTTTGACATGCTAGCAATTTCAACTTTTCTTCTTTTACCGAAACAGCCACGTCAACAAATGCATATACTTAAAAGTAGTTAGACGTGTTTATATATAGCGAACCTTTAAATTCTGTGTTAGGTTGTTGCGTAAAAAGAACGAATGAATGAAGGCAAATACACTGTTAGGGGATGTCAAGTCTTCTAAAAAGCTACCTAGACATTCCAATGGATAGAATGGTTACAGTTGGAACGCAGCTAGCCCTTGGCGCTGCAGAAAGAGGTAGGATTTTGTTTTACTGGTTTATTTTAATTATGTATTTTTTATTATTATGTTCTGATATAGCTACACATTAGTCAATGATAAGAACGATCAACTATTATTTGACCATTTAAAAATACTTTTTAGTATATATTTTTAGTATACGTTATTTCGATGTAAATTTTTCTTGCGTCAGGCTCTGGAAATATCCTTTGATTCAAGGCTTCACTACAGTCTTTGTAACGTTACGTAGATAAGCGGCATTCCGGCTGCCTGTTGGTTCCATGTGAGTAGTTATGATACCTGTGTAACTAGCATAATAACCAATTCCCAACATATAACAGTACACCCTTTAAACGCCACTGTTAACTGCTTAACCTAAGTTAGTCCAAATCCACATTTCATTCAAATCCAATTCCTTTTTTGTTTATATACCAAACTAAATGCTGCAGCAGGTAGTGGTGTCATTAGGACAACGGTGAGCCTGACTCAAATTGTGTGGTTGTGTGTGTGAACAGGGGCAGCCTCCTCGTGACTGTGATGGGGACCCAGATCCCCAGCAGGAGGACCAGGGTGAGGAGAAGAAGCAGAAAGAAAACACTACCTATGCTAAGAAGATGGTCCTGAGGCTGGCTGGAGTCATGGGGCTTGGTGGTGCCATTGGCATAGTGTACATCTTTGGTGAGTGTGATGTGCTTCTTTGCTATCGGTTGGATAACCCTGTTCCACTAAGCAGGGTAGATAACAAGGGTGCTGTCCTCTGAGCAAGTACAGTAATATCATTAGTGTTTAAAATGTGTTCCCCTTTTCGTTTTACAGAAAGTTCCTCTATCTTTATTACACATTGAAGGAACAAACTGCAGCAAAAATGTTGAATGGTCCTAATTTACCGCAAGTGATGACGAGGCTCAACGTTTACCTCTTAGGTGCCCAACTCCAGTCATTGCAGACTCCAGTGTCTGCATGTCTTTGTGCTACCTCCCAGTTAGCATTTGATTTATACCGGGAAACACGGCGTGTGACTAAAAATAATGACTCGGGTTAAACAAGAGAAAATGAAAAACCACCTGCTTGGGTTAGGGTTGGACACCCCTGCTTTAGTTTTACGGACTTTCCTACATCTAGATTTGCCAAACTCCAGTCCATAATTTTTGACAAAATACTGATGTTTGGAAACATTTATGTGAACTCTATTATTGTTATCATTATTATTCTTATTAATATTATTGTCACTCTAATTTACAGTCGCTTGATGGGCATTTGAAATTGCTGCCAAAGTGTCAAACAGTAGGACCTCTATATTCAAAGATGTTTTTTCAAGTACGGAGACCTAACAATAATGCAAATTTCTGGAAAGTTGGAGGTGGAACCCCTCTGTCTTGATCTCTCACACAAACGCCTATTTACACACATACATTATTTTTAAAAGCTGCAAGTTTTTAAAACGTGTGTTTTCATTGCAGGTAGCAATTCAGTGGATGAACAAGGAAACAAGGTACTGTCCCAGGAAAGGCGTTCTTCCAGTCTTTCATGTTTATCAGCTTGAAACCTGCTGCCAGCTGAAAGCATTCTTCATGCTAAAAACCTACGTTCAGGAATGGATGGTGCAGAAGAGGATTCTAATGGGATTAATCACACCTCATGGTCATATTTCCTCGACCCCCATGTTAGGTTGAACTAACTGAAGGTGTGGAATTGAAGCAGCGTGCGCACCTCCTGTTGCTGCACACTTCACAGCTAGTCGTCAGTCACTTTTATTTAGCCTGGGTGAGACTCTGTAGCGTGGGAAGTAGGCACACTTCTTATCCCAGTGCAGGAATCTGCAGCGTTGCCCACTTTATTGCCTCGTAGGACAAGATTGGGACGCACATCAAAGGGCACACTTCTCATTCTAGTGCAGGAGTCTGTTAGGTGTTGCCCTCTTTTTAGCCTAGGTGTGACTCTAGTGTGGGAAGGAGGCACACTTCTTATCCCAGTGCAGGAGTCTGCAGTGTCACCCACTTTGTTGCCTCATAGGACAAGACTGGGACGCACATCAAAGGGCACACTTCTCATTCTAGTGCAGGAGTCTGTTAGGTGTTGCCCTCTTTGTAGCCAAGGTGTGACTCTAGTGTGGGAAGGAGGCACACTTCTTATCCCAGTGCAGGAGTCTGCAGTGTCACCCACTTTGTTGC
>JAOYSI010000002.1:2407650-2433763 GCA_025775065.1 Hiodon alosoides | reverse complement strand
TGTGTGTGTGAGTGTGTGTGTGTGTGTGTGTGTGTGTGTGTGAGTGTGTGTGTGTGTGTGTGTGTGTGTGAGTGTGTCTGTGTTTATGTGAGCGCGCGAGCATGGGGGGGTTAGCACTTGTGCTCTCAGAGGAGATAAAGGCTACCGTTTCAGAGACCTAATTCATCACTATTACCAGTCAGTGTCGAGGACAGAAGGAACCACACTCACGCCATTTTTCCCACTGAAGTAAGATATCAATCCACTCATTTTCCAAACTAAACTGCCCCCCAGGCTCAGCCCCATATGTATGTCTCCTGCCACTTCATTTGATTTTTGCTCTGAGAAAACAAAAGCTCCTAGCTCTTGATGAAATCATTTTAATACGCTTCTAAATTATTGATTCCTATCAGGTCTCCTACTAGCACAGAACATGTTTATGTGGAAAATGATAAAAGTGAATATACAGAATTCTTACTGAATTCAACTGAAAAGAAAAAAAAACATAACAGAAATTATTTTAAACAATAAATAATTGAACATTATTACATGAATAACATTTGCCTCATCTGTCTATTAAAACAAAATGCATCAAAAATTACAAAAACACATGCTAAAAAGTAATTTTTTTATTGATGTAGAGTAAGTTAATTATGCGGAATAGACAGATAAATAGCCAGACAGACATACATATAGACAAATAGAGTGCTTTGAACTAGAATGAATTAGAAAGAGTGGACTAGACTTTGTTTATGTTATAAACATTATTAAGTGGGACAAGCATGGGGATTTGTGGCCTCTGCTTCTGCATGTCGTTAACAGCTGTTGTTTTCACAGGGTCTGTAGTGAGGCTGCTAATTGCCGATTAAGACCTTTCATTAGGGAAATTATAGCTGCAACAACCTCACACAATTTCAATTTGCTTCCAAGAGGAGGTGCTGATTCGGGGGGGAAAGGGCTTTCACCCATGTAGGTGAACATGTGACTCAAGGAAAACAGCAACCCTGCACCAGGAGAGGTGAGACAGCTTTGTATTTTAAACAGCAATATTAACCTTTTTATCCAGACTGTAGACCAAGTTTAGCTTGTCAAGTTGCCGTCATGTAGAAGGAACTGTAGAAGGGTGTTCAATATGAGGCCAAAGACAATGCAACTTCACTTTAACAGACCTAAAAGAGGTATTAGCAGGATTTTTGATTGATAGGCAATTCCTGTTAATGTAAGTATGCAACATCACCACAGCGACTTGCTGTCTATCAAGCCCATATCTGCATTTGTTTTTTTATTGCAAAAGTTAAGAACTCATTTTCCCTTTGTCAGACCAATATTATCGGATGGTTTTGCCACCTACCAAAATAAGAAAGGAAAAAGCTAAAGAAAGGACATAATGCCCATGTCTTCCAAACCCTGCTTTTAAGACCTGACTAACATTAGTTCTTTTCCGAGCCCGTGATGCAGACGAGAGTTAAAAAGTCACAAACCCATGCCACTTTTAAAAAAACCACACGGACACAGATGGATGTTCTCTAGCAACCCTCTCCCCCTCCCTCGTCCCGTGGACTCCCCTCTCCCCCTCCTACTCACCGCCTGCCATACTCCCTCTCCTCCCTCGTCCCGTGGACTCCCTTCTCCCCCTCCTATTCACAGTGTCTCACACTTCTGGCACTTTCCCTCTCGTGCCCAACCTTTCTCCAGCTGCACCCCTTCTCTCACACTGCACAGGCTGACACTTCTACCTGCGCTAGCGCACGTTCTGAGTCATACAGCGTACTGACCTATCACCAGGGGAGCGGTGCTCTTTATTTTCATAACAAAAGCAGTTATTTCAACATGGCCATAAAACAGAGGCAGCTTTAAATCTGGGTTGTGTTCACAATACAGTTAGAGCAGGTACAATGTTTAATCGTCTGTTAACGAATGTTGTTACGATTATAAATGCAGACAGAAGCACCGATATCACAGCTGTAGATCATGATTTCTGCATGATAACCTCGCGTTTACACACTCAGGACTTTTTTCAGCGAATCTCACGTGCTTACAGACAAAGATGTCATTTAAAATCCAATTATACCGACTAAATTTGGATTTAGGACTAGTGGCATCTAAAAGACAAATGCAATGTGTTTGATGTGTCATACAATACATAACCTACATAGAGTAGAACCATTAAAAGATTGTATGAGGTCAAGTGTCCAGCTGAAAACAACAGATTATTAAGTAACATTTTGGATTGCAAAGGCCATCATGTGTGGAGAGTTATCAGAAATGTATATGCCAAGGCAATGAACATTAACTGTAGGCTATATCAACTTAAGGTATAACACAGATGATGGTATGCAGAAAATAATCCTTTAATGTACAACATCAACTACTTTCTGTAAGCCCCGGAGTGTTTTAAATTGCTCTAACATGCACCGTGATGCATTGAGATAATCTTGTGGTTTTAGATCGCTCTGCATTGTAAAAGACAAATATCCAAGTCTATATCCAAGCCTACTGGTCAGCACACTATTTAATACAAATTCCACCTTGCAAGAGGGATCTCCCTGGGCATGTTAGCTCAAGAATAATTCAAGTGTTGCACTATAAACAAAAAAATAAATAAAGAAAAACAACAGAAAACAACACACGCGGTATCTGTAAAACTGAACACAAAGCGTAATTCTGAATACAGAGTAAATATGAAAAAACAGATTGTGTATAGTGAGATATGTGAGTTAATATCAATTATATATGTGTCATATATAGTTTTTTTTATTTTTATTTATTGACATGTCTATTTATTCATTAATATATTTATATATATTTACTCTATACTCTATACTTTATAATTGTACTTATTTATTCATTCACTTAGTTACTTCCATCTCAGTGCTTGAAATTAATGTCAGCCAGCAGAAAATAGACAAGGAAACTAAAATTCAGCAGTTTCCTGGCAGCAAAGTTATTTATCAAGCTAACAAGGAGGAGAAGCTTCCAGTTTCAACAAGGGGCTGAGGAAATATGTGCCATTAAATTCCAGCTTTGGGTTTCCTTGCAGGAGAATAAAACTGCGACTGTCAGGCGGCTGGGATAAATGCTAGTGCCTGTGATATGGATGCAGCCCTCAGCACAGACACATTTATTTACCAGGGACCCATCTCAGATTAACTGGTCTGTAACAGGAATGGTCTGAGAGTTCGCTTTGAGTCAGCCAAAACATTTGATTTTCTAAATTAGAAATCACTAAATTATAATGGTTTGCAAAGCTACGTGTCACTACATTCCTTTGGATCATTATAATATCAGCTCTCAGAGTCTCCAAAGAGCCTTGAGGTCAAAGCTTTTTGAAAGACTGCTCTAGTTAACAGGATAGTTGCCTTGACTCTCCTCAGTGCAGAATATTGGCTCAACCTCTAAGACAGGGCCATTTCTGGCCTGAAGAGATTTTGACTATACTTTGGGCAATGGAGAAATTCACTTGGCTCCAAGCCATTCTCTTTCTCATGGTGCGAAGGAGACGTGCATGTGAGGTCACATGACTTCCGCTGGAAACCGTCTTGCTGGTGGCCTCAGCCTAAGGTTCTCCCTCTTTTGGTGAATTCTGTTTGTGTGTTGACAGCGTTGTTAGCACCTTGGGAGTATAAAGACTTTGTTCTCTGTGAAATACCTCGTAACAGAAAAAAATTGTTTTGCTGAGGCTAAGTTTAATTAGACACACAGAATAATGCTAACAAGCAAATGGTGGCTTTGAGGTAACTGAGCAGAGAGGCCAGACTACAGGAGATGCCCTTGGCTAAGGCCTGAGTGTTTCCATGCGAATACATTACATTAAAATACTACTAAGCAACAAATCGTATTTAATTATACAACTGAGCGTTTGAGTGAAGAAAATTCAAAATAATACCTAAGGATACTTGCCAAGTGTAATCCATGGGTAATGTTTAGCATTTAAGACATAATACAATAATATGCTGGAAAGATGCATTCAAACAACAGTAAATGGACTACCGATTAATTTTATGAACCACGCGCAACAAAAGCTAAGCCATTGAACATTGCATTTATTTACTCAAGCGAAAGTAACGCTGTGTTGGGGGATTTAAAACGTGCAGGGATCATGAGACATTTTCTGTTTTAAATATGTAGAGTATCATAGAGTTCTGTTTTGCTCTCATGTACAAAGAGCATTCATCACTACGTCACAGGGATTTCTCTCAATTCAGAGATCTGATTTGAAATGGGTAATTCAAGACTTGGACATGCTTAAACTGTGGATTTTCTCTGCTGTTGCATTACGAACAAGAGCGAAAAAATGTTGGATTTCAGTTTTTGATACATTCATTTTTTGACCTTAGGCAATAAGATAGGTGTAACTGGTGTAACAAACATGGCCAAACGTGCGCACCAAACTCTACCGTAAAGCCCTCAGACATCAATGAGACTCAAGTCACTTTCCGCCTCAATCCTACGCTCAAGTAAAATAAGGTTTATACTTAAATTTCAGTAACATGAAAATAATTAGTAAAATGGAACTTCTGCTTCTCTATGCTGACATGCCGAAGGCTGAATCAGAGATTCCTCTAGGACTTCATTCAAGCCTCATTTTCAAAAGCTCATTATTTTCCATGCCTGTGCCCCTCTGCAGCACCCATTCTTCCCCACCCACAGTCTGTTTTTAAATCATTAGGTAAACTTTGTTACTTCGTTATTGCTGTTGTTTCAGTGCTCCCAAGGCGTGCTGCACTGAACCATCAGCGAAGAGGACTCTTTAACCCTAGCTATGAGCACTGAGTGGACACACACCATGGCCATCCCTGGGCACTCACTATTTCTCCGCCTCAAAAAGCCCTTTTATGGGCCATTTGTACAAATAGTAAATACACTGACAGCGTATAGACAACGATGTAACAAATGTTAGACTGCGCCTTGGGTCAACTCCCACTCCTGTTTGTCTTTTTTTGTTATTTTTCCCTCCTCCCCTCCTCTACGAGTCACTAATTCCCACACACAGCGAGGAGTAATGACCAGAAACGCACAATGGGTTGGCAGGTTAGGGCCGGAATGGTGCAGAGATGGGACGGGAAAGTGCACCCACCACAAGGCCTGCTGGGATGCCTGAACGTGATGAGAACTTGCTTTCTAAGACCCCATTCAAACTTAATGACAAATATTGAGATGTAAATTACAAATAAACGTAAATGTTAAACTTAAGATTTCTCAAATAAAACAGGACGTTAATTTGAGATATCTAAAATTGACTTTCTTGTTCAATTAGAGAACTTAAATGCAAATAGAAAAACAACACTTAAAATTGAACAAATTTAATTTAAGTCATCTCAAATTAATTTTAAAATATCTAATTTAAAGCTTAAATTGAATTAGATTTAAATTGAAATTGACTCAGTTTGAGATTTCTCTAAATGAGAGCTTGGCTTGCCATACAGATTTGCGATTAGAGGTGTATGTAGAATCAGCCTAAAATCAATCATTAGAGAGCAGATTGGATCTCATGAAGGAGAGATTACTATCATTATCTTAAGAGAAACCAGGAGTCAGTGCATTGCTAAGTGATCATCTGAACAGGATGCCAACTGAGTTATTAAGTAGGCCACTAAAATTTATCTACTGAGATGACATAACTCTTCTATGTCCACGGATATCTATATTTTTAACTTTAAAGGGCGAGACCACAATATCCTTAGCCCTGGTGCCAAATATAACTTACTCCAGCTTGTCTTAGGTTTCCTTCTTCCAAGCAGCAGGATCAAATGCATGATACATAGGGTGAGATTCTTTATTTACTCACCAAAAAAATAGGTGGTGAGCCCGGACAATAACCTGGCTTGCCTTTTGACCTCAAGCTTATATATATATATATATATATATATATATATATATATACATAATTCTGATGGCCACCAACGGTTGTCTTGCCAATGGTAAATTTTAAAAAGAAAGAAAATTGGAGAAGTGGAGACGGCAGAAGGGCTTTGTTCATCAGGACTGTGGATAGCGCTGCATCAGCAAGCTGGACCAGAGCCGCGATGCTATCAGTTTGTCACACAGTTACACCGCTGCATGGTGAGAAGGGCAACACTTCATATACCTAAGCCTCCATGACGTGTCAAAATAGCACCCAGACTGGGCACTGGGGGAGCCGTCCGCATTGTCGTGTGCTCTGTATCCTGCCTACAGTGCGCAACATCACTTCCTTTGTAGAGAGTGCCTCGGACGCTCCAGTGGCTCGATACAGCCGGTTCACTCTCTCAGTCAGGAGAGACACGTTCTCTGTGTCCTCTGCGGCTGGCATCCGGACCAAAACATACCCAACTTTTGGCAGCTTTCTGGGCACTGCAGCCTCCCTGCCATCTAAACCAGAGGGAAGAACCTGGTTTGGTTGGTTGGATTTTCGGGTGGCTGCATCGTGCCTTGAATGTGCCTTCAGCTTTGTCAGCTCACCACCCCAATCGCGAGTGCCAGCAACTAAAACAAAAACCGTGTAGGCAGAGACCTGACCGTTCACTTGCAAGTTCACCCCTCCCTATCTGATCAAATCACAGCTACCTCCTATATAACATTTGTAAAGAAAAACGGATGAAGGCCTTCAGAAGCACATCTGGTAGGGATTTTATTGATTAACATGAGATGTTCCCCTGTGTTAGTCTCCTCTTGATGCAGGTTACCTCAAATGCATTGCAGAAACAGAACTGCACTCTCTCGGTCAGAGCTAGGGGCTTCCTAAGGACACAATATTTCACAAACACCTGAGCTCCAGTTCTGTTACTTACTGCTCTTACTCATAGAGCAGGATCTTTAAATAAGAAGCTGGCCTTCTGATTCTTAAAGAGAGAGCAAAAGGGTTAAATACGGATTTCTCAGCCATTGTCAGTCACAACACCTCTGTGCCATCATCCTATCAGTCATGTTAAAAAGTGAAAATGGACGTCTCTTCCTGTTGGAAAGGGAGATTTTCTTTTGAATCCTGGACACAGGGGCAGGTCCAGGACGCTCCTCTCCTGTGAGGGATAGTGAGGGACAGAGTTTCCCCTTCCATCCCTACGTGCCGCAACTGCTCAGCGCTGGCCCCTTCGCACACAAGAATGGGAATTATGAGAATTAAATATATTTTCATTTTGTGGGGCTGATGGGATAGAAGGCGCGCCACCAAGTTGAAACCTTCTCACCACCAGAAGTCGTTGCCACAAAAATGGGCCGATGTACTGCACTATTTTTTTCTGCTTTTCGATTTCAGCTCGAACAGCAATGTTGCCACTCAGCTCTACGTTCTGTATGTCCACCGTATTCTCAGCCATATAAAGGGCGTGTCATCCATAGCCGTGACCAGAGCCATAAGAACTGTGCTTAAGCCTAAGTCTAATTTGTCCTTGCCCCTTCACTAGGCTTTGGTCTATGAGCTCTTCAAATAAATGCATGTGGATTTCAGCCAGCTACTTATCATAGGCTAAATTTAAAGACAAATATGAATAAAACAACACCCAATAAATATGGCATATACTAGGGAAACCTTGTTCATTAACACTATTGTATTTTTTCACTACAATACTACGATGCTACTAGTTAGCACCAGGGAGCTAACTAACACGAAGCAGCTGTTTCCGATAGAAACTGGCCCGGTTGCTTTGAACACCTCCAAAGAGGGGCATAAAGCGATTTCCTTTTTGGGTAGCTGCTGATGTGAAGCAGCTGTGAGTTCCCAGCTGGGACGTCCCGGCAGAAAGGCCACGCTGCAGTGTGGTGTGACAGGGACAGAGAGGACATGGGGGGAGGGCTTGAGGCTGTAGAACCATCTGGGTGTGCGCACGCGTACACGCATACATAAACGCATTCATGGGTGCCATACACACACATAGACACACACAAACATGTAAACACACTCACAGATTTATGCATACACACACACACACACACACACATGAATGCACCCACACACATACATTTAGACATACACACATACATACCCCAAAACGCAAGCAAACGCACATAAAGCTTGGTTTGGTGATGGACATACAGCAATTATGCAGCATACAAAGTATGATACAGCAAGCAACATTGCAAACACAGCCACTTGTGCCTAAACTCAGGAAATAACTGAAAATACGAAATCCATGCGATTGTTCCAAATGCACCTTTGTGTCTGGAGTCGAAGGGTTTGTGTTTCATCTGACAAAATGTCCTGTCAGAGACTATACTGTAAGCTTAAGAAGGTCCACTTAGTGTGACTGTTGTTTGCCCAATACTGACGGTCTCTAGGAAGGTACAGGCAGTATCTCAGGAAGGTAGTGTGGTAGTACTGAGTCACCTGCACAGAGCCCAGATCAGGCCCAGTCCATAGAACATTATGGTGAGAAAAATGAGTCACATGGAATGATTGTTCATTACAGGCATCCTTTGTTTGTTTTGTCAGTGTTTATCAGCTACCTGGTGGACGTTGCACTAGGGCAGTCCTGGAAACCACAACGCCACACCGATACGAAACAAATCTTCTACCCTTGATTGGATTTTTTTTTTGTTAAACAACAAAAAAATGCTGTGTTGTAATATATTCAAGTGACAATTGCTGATGTGATATACAATCAACACCACTGTCTTCAAACGCAAAGTATTGATTAGAAATGACCGCATTGTTGTTCTTCAAGTAACGTAGCACATTTCCTCGCCTTTTTTCTTTCTTTTTCGATTTCCCTCAGCCAAGCCTACATGTTAGTGTCTTTGCAACACGGATGGAAAATAATTTTTCCTATAAGAGCACGGTTTGAAAGCAATTTAGTAACAGGTAGACGGTATTTCCATTACCAGCAGAGGAAATGAGTAATCATTGCAATTGAATCTATATCCATAAGAACGACTTATGTTCCACAGTGGGTTCAACTTGTTTCTTTGCCTTTTTCTCAATAGAATAACGCCTAAGAGGCATTATAAAATAGCGGTAATATAACCTGCCGTGTATCAACATTCTACGAATTCACTAGCCATGGCTAAAAAAACAAAACCAAAAAACATTAGATTTTTATATTATATTTAATCTAAAGAAAATGAGCTGAACACACCAAAATCATTAGTAATGTATTTTCCGATATTACAGTTTAATAATAGCATGATTAGTAATTGGGCGTATTGATTTTCAACTATGTAAAGGATCATGATTTACTAGTGGGAAACAAGCAACTTGAGTGTTTCCCTCCATTAAATTGAAGAAATAGTACCTTAATTTCACTGCAATTTAAGACCACTTTGTCCATAACTATGTTTTCTGAGTCAGTTTCAATAATTATAACAACAATCAAAATTATTATACAAGTAGCAAAGTATTTAATTAGTTACGCAAATTAAGACTGCACTCTATGAACATTATATATAATAAGGTATTTCCAGTTTGGTGACAGAGGATTGATTATTGATGATCCTATCATGTCCAACAATTCTGTCAACACAATGCGTCCAGTTTGGAAAGTCTGTTTGCTCAGGGGCTAATTTCATTATGACACCAAAGTCTTGGACGCAACTCAATGAAGCTCTTCTTAATGTGCTGGGAGGGAAAAAAAAACAAACATTAAAAACGTTGGAATTTACCTCAGACTTCAAGGCCAAGGGCACGGGGTCATAGCTCTCTATCACAGATGTAGAAACTTTCTTGATGACCTGACACAGTAGATAATAAAGAGTATAGTCAACATTCACAAACTGGCATTATATTATACAGTGCATGCAGAAAGAGACATTGATTACACTCACTTGAATCAAACGTGAAGAACAGGGTCAAGTTAATAGAACTAAGTCCAACATTAGATGCATGTGACACATGGTGCTTGCAATAGTCAAGATCCCATGAAGATGACCGTGAAATAGTGAAACTGATCTGACATAGTACACAAGACAAGGTTGGACCCGAAATGATTGACACAAGGCAGCTTTGACGAGGTATGTCAAGACAGCAGCTATGTCCCTCACACCCAGTGGAGGGTTTAACAGAAGCATGTCCAATGTGGGGCTAAAGGTGTGAATTGAGCAGTACCTGATTCATACTTGTCTATTACCGGAACATTTATATCGCGTGTGCCTTCCCCAAAAAGAAAGTTTCACCAATATAGCTCAGAGAACCTTCATGAAATCCACATTACTGTTCCTCAAAGGCTGTTCAACTGCATCCATGTCTGTCCATCACTGTTGCTCTAATCATTTTTCTATATTAATTTGACATTTTATATTTTAATTGAAAGCATATATTTTATTTGCTAAAAGCACATCCCCACTCTCCGATCTCTCTGGAAGACCCCCGTTCTTTTTATTGCCAAGCAGATTTTCAAAAGAACACCTTTTTATACCACGATTCAACTGTGGGTCAATTGCACAACACTATATTTAACTGTGCGCTACGGCACAATAGCTGGCACCTTTGGATAATCATGTTACGTCACCCTCAAAACTATAGGAGGCCTACTTCCACATTAGGGTTCGCCAGCCTTACCAATGTTTCCTGCTTGCAGATAATTTTGCTGAATATACTGTTTCTGCAGAAAACACAGATGGTAAAATGACTACGAAAAGGCTGCAAGACATTTTCCTTTGTTTTAATACTTTATCTTATTAATATGTATATCAGAGGAAATCTGCATACCTGTGATAAAACGAGCTTATTAAAAGCTGCTGTATCAATATGCTTGTGCAGTACCAGTTCCCCTGGCAAAACCTGACACGGCCAGATTCTTCCGCTCACTCAAGTCTGCACATGCACGAGAGACTCCGATTGCCTTCTGCCGGACTTTAACGCACACACAGTACTATTACACATCAAGTCTGACATTTTCAGTAAAGTATGACTTTCCGCTCCAAGGTCACAAAATAACAACATGAGCAATCACTTCTATAAATTAAAAATAATAGGTTCATATGTAATTATATTTGTAGCTGTTTCCGTTCAGTCACCAACAATATCCTGGAAATAAAAAAATAATAATTAAAAAACGATTAGCGGATTTAACCTCCATTGCGATGAGACCAGAGTTATAATTACCGGTGCTTTACCGATCACATATAGAGAAATGGTTCTGAGTTTTTGAAAAATAAACGATTGCTATACACATAAATCTTTGCAAATCACAAAAAAATATGAAATCATGATTTTGAACAATTTATGTAAAGAAACGGACTAAAAAGTGCCCGCGTAGCACGCGTTAACTAAAAAACAAAAAACAAAAAAACAACTTCTATTCGCATTTCAAATTCTGAACGTACGCTTCAGCCGGAATTGCTTGAGCCAATGGTTGCCGTCTACATACATTTATTTTCTCCACTTGCGTAATGCAAGCTGCTTTAAAAGCTTAACTCTAAGGACGCTCCTGAGTCAAGCATCGTTACAAGTATATCTTTGATTGGACATACTAAATCTAGCTAAAACCAGAAAGACTGTACGAGCGCTAGTAGAATAGCGCTAGGTTTTGGGATTCATGAAGCGGAAGAGGTAGGTAAAACAATCGAAATTCCCTACATCACTTCTTAAAACAACGTGGGCAGTTAATCTGTTTCTTAATCTGATTTAAAACTAGAAATAAAGAACACCGTTCGGTTCAGCCAACAAATATAAAATAATGCAGAACGGAATTTCAGGAGGCTGGACAGGCCGGACATTTGACAGAAGCAGAATAGAAATGCGGAGTGCCTCTGCTACCTAAAACATATGAAATTCAAATAAAATAGTTGGGGAAAGTCCAAGATGAAGACCAGATAATTAACTGTTCTTTGTTAAATCCGTGAAGATTAAACCGATACGCCTTTGTAAGGCTTTACTGTTGTCAGTACCTCGCCCACGTCGTGTAACATTGACTGCTGGGCTTGTCCTGCCTTTTTTACAAGGCACAGAGATCAACAGTGTGTGCACACTTATCACACCCTATGTAGGACAACCATTAGATGCTCTGCTGCTTTCTGTTACATTGTTTTAGACAAACAGAAATACATGGACGTGACTTTGGTGGAAGGTGAAAGGGTTAGGAAACCATCGCTTGTTTGCTTTTTGTTGTATTACTTTTTTTTTGTTGGTCTAAGCATATGGTAAACAAAGAAGGTATTTTAAACACTGAAAACGGGACGGGAGACAACCAAACCATTAGTTACCAGAGTAGTGAAGGGCTGAGTGTAAACCCCAAGCCTATGATGTCAAGAAAAGATCACTGTCAAATTCAGTGTAGAGGACTTTTATGTTCTCTGATCTTGTGTCTGTGGCACTTAGGGTAGACTATGCTGGCCTTCACTGGTTCTGGAAAAAAATAAAAAACACTGACATGTTCCGGATTCATTAATATTGAGTAATAACATAGTCATCAGATAAGGAGAGGATAGGCAACATCTTCGGTGGATAACAATCAGATTCTCATCTGTGCTTCCAGAACATTAACATTAACATTAACATCCAGAGTTACACCCCCAAGCCTCCCCACACACACACACACACACACACCCACGCAAAGCAGAGAACACGGAAAATTGACCTTACATTTCTTTGAGAAGTAAGGACCCCTCTCCAGAACAAAACAAAAACAAGACTTCAGAAGCCTTGTAGGTCACCTTCCTTAGTTGAAAGATCAATGTCTTTTTTGACAGGCAGGCTGGCTGAGAACAGCCTGCAGGAGAGGCAGGGCGCTGCGGCTGAGGCAAGGTAAATCACCTTGCCGGCTTTATTAAGATGCAGGTACCACGCAGCCTGGGCGCAACTCCAGAGTGCCTTGTGCTGGCCCTCCAGAATTTGATTTTTGTAAGATTTAAACGGTTCAATAACTGCCTTCCTTCTGAAAAATCTGTGATTTTGCAGAATACGGCCGTTTTTTTGGACGGCACAACCTTTTTGTGTGCGTTTTGATCAATGGTCCGTTTCGCGAGGAATAAATGTGCATCTGTCGAAGTGCAAATCAAAAATTCTAATCCTGTTACATTGAGATAGTATTTTCTCTAACATCAGTTTTGACCGTAAAATATTTACACCGTTCACCTTGTCTTTTCTATTCAAATTCAAAGGGAAAAGAGCAGCTGCATCAGACAGGGTTAAATGGCCATTCACAAAGCTGACATGGCACAAAACGTCCCATTTAATTACTCAGCTTGGTTGATGGCACCCCAGTCCCAGTGGCTTGGAGCGTTCATAGAGTGTCCCGAATTATCTTTTTCAAAGGGTCACGTATTTTCTTGGTGTACAATCAAACAAAGAAAAATGATTATTGTCACAAAGGCTAAGGCCCAATGCGTGTGTACACTGGAAGAGGGAACATGGGCGGAGAACGGAGCTGGTATTGCTTTCTGGACCGAGAGAACCGACGCTAAGCCACATCATCTGGGCAAAAGTTACATTATTAGGATTTCAAATAAATGCCACACAACTCTGTTTTTACTGAGCTCCGATTCCAGAGAAAAACGCAGCTCTGAAAGGATGGACAGACTGCAGGAGGAGAAACGTGCTGGAGTTAAATAACTTTCAATGAAAATGCTTACACGGAAGATGCAGATGCTGTATAAGGCAAATACGTTTGAATCCTTATCTTGGCAGCAGACGATGTAGTGACTTCTATTCTAAAATGGCAATATAACAATATAATTATAAAAAGTCACGTACATTTATTATTATAAAAACAGCTGCATTGGTAAATGAGCACATTTTCAAGTACATTTGTTCCCGAAAGCTTTCTGGTAAAGAAAAAAAAAAGAAAAGAAAAGAAAAAAATACAATTGAGCGAGATTAATCTAAATGACTGTATCTTTGCTTTCAGTACATTTTCAGGCATATAAAATTACTCTTGAGTGTATTGTACACTTCATTATCAGCATAACCTGAAGCAAGAAAGACTTTCAAGGGCATTGCTATAATGAGGCTGAAGTGTACTTCTTATAAATATCTATCTGAAGCACAGTTCAGCTTTCTGCGACACGGAGGGAAAAACATTTTGTAATAAAGTAAGTGAATCATAATTGATCTACATTTCTAAATTCTCCCTCAAGGAAAGGCCTTTACTCTCAGATTAGGAGTGAGTAATTTCGCTGTTTTTCACAGTGACCTTCATGAATCCAGACAGAACCAAAAGGCAGAAGGTGTAAAACAATGGGATAGTGTTTCTGGTGAAGCAGCAGGCTCCAGTCCTGCCGTTACTGGCAGGAAACCATCCGGGACTACAGACTAGGCCACTGTCAAAATTACCAAAGTGAAAACACCACTGTGATACTTTATTTTCCCTGCTTAAAATGCACTAGATGAAAATTTTGTAATATAAAAAATTGTCCCGGAAAGTATAACAAAATCACACTGGAACATGAATTCATTAGAGGACCGATAACATCGCCCGCGCGCACACACACACACACACACACACACACAAAAGGGTCATGCCACATGCTGCCTTCAGCATCCTGCCTGGCCTACTACGAGCGCCACACTCTGTGCGTCTCTGGAAAGATTCCGGTCGGCCGACGCAAGGACAACTACAGTTACCGCACTGAACATCAGCTTCCTCCCAATGCAAGCACTGTCATGTCAGCTCAAGGGTCTCAAATATAATGTGTGTTAGTGATTTGATCATCAATATGCGTTCATTTAAAGAACTTTACAATTATTGGCCTCGAAGTGGAACGTTGTGACAGAGGGAAAACATTAATACTGGTCTCAATCTTATTGTTAACCCCACAAATGAGTGCCAATAAGTGAAGAAGTGTCAATATTTTTTAACAGGAAATGAAAATGGAAATGTAATACTGTACAGCTGAATTAAGTTTGAGAAATGTTTTTTACAGTTATTATTCTGATATTCGTAAAATTAGTCTTACTTCACAAGCTTAACTATATACTGTTTATTGCTTTGTGCTCTTGATAAAATCTGGATGTGATTAAACATTTCCATTTCTGTTGCTTTTAGCCAAAGCTAAACATTTCTATATTCATACAGCTGGATATTATAAGTACCTTGCTCAAGGGTACAACAGCTGGGGTGAGACTTGGTTTCAAGCCTGCCATCTTAACCACTACACCACCAGTTGCCCCTAACCTGAAACATAACCTGTAATTATGTCCTAGCAATCAGGCTATAGACTGGCAATTCTATAACTATGCAGTTGTTAATTCAAAATGAGAAATTCAAAGTTTCTTGTGACAAGAGCCCTCCCCACAGGGGCCCTTTTGCACCAGAAGTGTGGCAGACCAGCACAGCCCTCAAGGTCCCCTATAACTAGGATTGCTTTAGATAATTTGCAAAGACCTCCACCATTTCATCTATTGCCATTGGTTCGAAAGGCGTTTTGAAGACCCTTTCTTTCCTTCCTCGAACCTGGTATAATGTTTTGCCGCACTATCAGAGATGTAGGACATTTATAGATCTCGGATTATCTTTACTTTTCACTATCTTTTTTTCACTTTCAAAATAAAATGCTCTGAAAGGCCAGCTCATGCCACGCTACTGGTACAGTGAAACATATATTTCAAGCAAATCCATTTGTGTTATTAGATGGAAATTCAAATAAATATAGTATGGCAAATATAGTGCGTGCAGGTGCACAATAAATGGACCCTGAAACCAAAGTATCATTTAGATACAGTGATGTGCAAACATTCGTTCACCTTCATTCTTTCCTCTGACAATAAATTATGAGCTATATTTATTTTTTACACTATAATAAGAGCCAACCTCCTGCTCTACTGAATTGAACAAGGACCACAAGTAGACCTCTTACGATGACACTCAAAAGCTATGATTGATTGGTGACAGCGGACAGCATCGCATTCAATTATTTCACAGAGCTTCACTGTTCTGGTGGAGCAGAGAGCCACAGCCTAAGCATGCCGTAAAAGCAATGACGGACAGCCACTCCAAGGCTCTGATTTAATCAAACTGCAGCGTGCTCTGTCCCTAAGTTCCAACTAATTTAGACAGTTGCAAGTGTTGCAA
The DNA here is from genome assembly GCA_025775065.1 of Hiodon alosoides. Lineage (NCBI taxonomy): Eukaryota > Metazoa > Chordata > Actinopteri > Hiodontiformes > Hiodontidae > Hiodon > Hiodon alosoides. The sequence goes on along the minus strand of JAOYSI010000002.1, from coordinate 2,417,864 downwards.
GTGAGGAGTAGGGTTCGTGACAGTGATGCAGAAACACCTCCCACGCATTTAGGGAGGTGTTTAACATCCATGTTAAATGGGTGTTTGATTGTTTCATTTATTTATTTTACTTAGCTTTACTTGACAATATAATCACCTTTATATAGAAAACTGAGTGGGGTTTTTTTTTTTTCTGCAGTCAAAGTATATTAAAATCTGAGGAGTTAAACTGCTGTTGAACAATTAAGTGATACACAAAGAATTGTTTCAGGGTGTCTCTAACTGTGTACCTAATACATTAAATCACCCTATATTCCACTAATGCTTTTTATCTGATCCAGGAGATCCCTCCATTGTTACTCAGATTTACTAAAATGGTGAATATTTTAAAGGTGAAAGCTTCAACAGAAAGTTTTATTAAGAAGGATTCTACTTAATCGTGGGATAACAGTTGTATTTTTAAATTAAATTTTCCACAACATCTTAGAAGACTTAGAGCCAATACACTGTGTAGTAGTTATAATTACACAGTGCACATATCTTTCAAAATTTTTTCCTTATAAAAATTACTTTGCCTGATATCCGTTTATCTCAAAGCAAATAGCCTAACAGTGGAAGTTAAGGTGAAACTGATCAGACTACTACTTAGACTACTACTGTGTACTGGTGTACACAGAGCCGAAGCTAGCCGAAGCCGAAGGGTCACTGGACATTTACTTACTGCAATATAATTGCATTGTTACCGCGATTAATCTTAAACCACAAATCATACCGTTTGTGTTAAAAACAAGGCAGTACGTTAAAGTGCTTTGTGGTCTGCATGCACTGTATTTTTGCCGGATATATAATGTACACAATGCCATATATCAGAATTTCACTGTAAATTCGCATTTGCAATGTCCTTATCTGTTGAAACTGTATGTAGAATACCGATACGGTAGAAATTTTGGTATCCCGCACAATTTCAATCAGTTCGAGACGTTGCCGCATACGTAAAAACAGCATTTTAATTTGAATGACATTATGTTCTAAAAGGGTTAATAAATTTGGACCTTTAATATTGCACATCTCTCCGCAATATTATTTTCGAATTCACATATACCACACGTGTTAGCTATATTTAGGGCTTGCCAACACAATCAAACGTAAATACTGACTAAAGTGACGACAAAGTTTAATACTTAAATGTCCATGTGTTAAAATAAACAAAGGGCCCGAAAGTCAATCTATCAGCACTTTCATGGACTAAATTATCGATTGTATCTGTGTAACATAACATATGAGAGTATGAAACAAGACTTCGAATTCGGAATAATCGATGTCAACTTCAGATGTATTTGCGTAATCTCTTAGGGATTCTGTGGCGTTAAAGGTGGACAGACAATGGTAAATAAATTCCCCCGTTATCCAATTTCCTGTTATAGGCCTTTGTCATCATTCTGTCCCTACAGAAGACAGAATGATGACAGTTAAGCGTGGATGTCTGTTGACTAACTGCAGCGGAGGCACAGAGGTGCACGTAGAGAAACATTGTTACAGAAAATTGTGAACATTTTTTGAAAAAGGTGGACCTCATTCCCACGCGTTTATATTTTAAATACAACCTTTCTCAAAACAAAAACATTATCTTAAAAATTATTTAAAAACTATAATTTACGGCTATGAATGAACATTTATAATTTCAGGCTTTTCTAATGTCTGTGTAAAGTACAGCAGACACAATTCAATACTAGCAGCTTTTTGAAATGAATAAAATTCAATACAATATTAGAGATGGAATTAAGTTTATAATATACAATAGGCCCATTTAACTGTTTATTTTGATTTTCATGTTTTAAATAAATTCTACTTGCCTTGATATTTATTATATAGTTCAACGTTCAACGCCTGCCAGTAACCAAAGAACACAGTAAATGTTAACAAATGTACTACACCATATACTTCAGGTCGTAGCTAGTAAATCACAATCCAGATCTAAGTGCACATCTTGATTATACAACATCATCCTGCCAATGCACGTCAAGACATTACACTATAAAGAAGTACACACTCGCTTTGTCCTGCACATTTTGTGACTTTGATTAAAATGATCAAACCCTAATTTAAAGTTGGTATTGAGTGGTTTATCCCTGGGATCATAGATGTTTTTCATAAGTACAGTGAAAAGCTGTAAATGTATGTTTTGTTTACACCACAGTGACATTTTGGATCATGTTAAAAATCAGGCTGATTTTTCACGTTCACCTCTTACTGTACTGCATTGTGGATCTTGTGCCAAAAACGAAGAACGACATGGGCTAAAACATCCTTCACATTATAGGAAACAGCTTCCCTGCCTTACGAACACACCTCTTTGAATCGGCACTTTGTTTTTGTTTTTTTAAAGTCTCTAAGTAAGATACATTTCCATCACCGGCAATTTTTTCTGAAAAGTCTTGTTACAATAAACTATTTCAACTAAAACCGTTATATCTTATGGTTTCTGCTGTTTAGGCAATACAAACGAAGCTCTCGTTTTTAAATGCTCATACATGTTGATGCCCCCCCACACAGTAAATTCTAACTTACCTGTCAGAAAAGTGCTAAGCGAAAGTTCAAAGAGTCGTGCATATAGAGAATTACCAGAACAAATAAAGGGGCAAGTTTGTCCTTAAATTAATAATTAACCACGATTTAAATACAGCTCGAACGATTCGTATTGAAAGTTGTACGATACTGGCTAAAGGCCAAGCGACAATGAAATAACATTCATTTATGGCTTGTTTGTTGTTGTATTTAATATGAACTGTTTCCTGTCGACATAACAAGTAGTCAGGGAAGTAGATATATTCGTTACCACTTAATTCTGTAGGTAAACAGAATAGTTTCAGAAACGATTAGTCATCGATCTCGTTTTAGTAGTCCACGTCGTTTTCCCCATTTCATTTTTGAATACGCATTTCTTATTTCTTATGTGTCTGCTAAACGTCACCAATATTCAACTTAGTAAAATGATATTAACCACTACGCGGCGGTTCGCTATTCCTATCTCATAATAATAAATAATAATAAAAAATCGTTACATGAGAAACTTTTTTGTCTTTGATAGTCATTTGCCCTAGAAAATATGCAAGAAGTGTATTCTATTCACAAGCTTTACAAGCGCAGATTAATATATCAGTTGAACAGTATGGTTTACTTGATGAAGTTAGAAACAGGACAGGGTGCAGCTTTAAACGATAATATAATTCGCTTGCATTTACAACATATACCTATCTATTTACCTATACCAATCCGTATCCACCTCCTTTCAACCTGCACCATATTATTTCCGTACCTAATCACTCCACTAAGGCATAAACAATGTTACTAACAATTGCCTACTTTAAACGACCACCTTGCATTGGCAAAATCACCATTACATTATCGACAGCAAGAATGGACAGACAGCAATATTGGTTGTCCTTATTTGACAGCCGTTATGCTGATACATCTGATACTAAGTACGTAAATACGTTTTAAATTAGGGTTAATGTGAGCTGAGGAGACTGAGAGGACTAAATGAAGCCCAAATTGCAATCGTATGTTTATTGTATATTGTTTAATGGTATGAAATGAAAAATAAGCACATACATGAACATCACATATGGTTAGTGAGTGAAATAATTTTGCACAGCAAAATATTTTAAAATGAAGAAATGTTTTAATTAACATATTTAAAAAAAATTGATGAATGAATATTTTCCCCATTTTTCTCAGGCAGGGTATGAATCCCTGACTAATTTTCAATGTCCAGACATAACTGATTATTATAACATTATTGCTTTTCATATTTTGGATTATCTTTTGAAATATCTAGTCCTGCATGGTATCACAAATATTCAAATTGCAACACTAAATTATCCAGCAACGTAATTAATAATTTTGTGTTAGCGTTCTAAACAGTTTCTATTATGTCACATAAGATTGCCGGTATATTTTAGTGCAATTCAGTCCAAATACTTCAATTATTTCAGGTGAATACTTCTGCAAATGTATAGCTGTCCCCGATGAGTAAGTAGGAGTCTCCCCCCATTTAATACTTTGGTTTAAAATACAGTCAGTGGTATAACAAGGGCTACATCTGTCAAGCTTGTTTTAATTGCAAGCACATGCCGCAAAAAGCTCTGATATTTTGAAAAACCCATTTTATTTTACAGATTTTAACCGACCCCAGTCCCCTCCCCCCCTTACATTAACAACAGAAAACAACTTAGTGCATAGAACCTTATAAAACCTACATCTAAGAAAACCTAATTTATCTACCACATTCCTTTTTAATAACAACCTGTAGCATAACCATATTAACTTTAAGGCGTACAGATTATAAAACTATACTTAAATTATATACTAGGAATCCATAGAATTCCAGAGTTACCAAATGCGTAAGGATGGGGTATTTCTCAAATAAACAAACCGCTTTAAGCAATGAACAGTTTTAGTCCCGATGAGGGATTTCCTTTTTAGAAACGTCGAAGTCCTTTCCCCCTCACAATAAGAAATCCAGTCTGACAACTTTCAACAGGAATGCGTCAGTGCATTAACTGTACAGAATGTGAGTCGACGTCGCACAACTCAATAGAGTCTAACTACGACGGTGCAATTTCATGGGAGGGGGTGGAGGAGGATGTCCCTCTCACTTTTTTGTTACAATCCCAAAAAAGTGATGAGGCAGTAAAAGAAAGTTATGAATGTCATGCCGGAGTCATCCAAGAAAGTTCATTTTTAAGCACAAAAAAAAGAGGAAAAAAAAAAAACCCAAACATGTCCAGCATGCAGGGCTGTTTAATATTATAACGTCTCTTTATATTTATATATATACTAATATATATAAATGTATGCATTCTTTTCTAAATAGTTTTGTTGTTGTTGTTCTTGCTAAACACAAAGTAGCAAGCATAATGCATGAGATGAGAATGGGATAAAAATGACAAGTCTTCCGAGTTTTACTGAAGAAAAAAAAAAGAACGAAAGAACAGGGGAAAAAAGCCTAAAACGTACTGTTGGTAGTTTCAGCTGGATTTGGCAGGCATTTCTGATTTACTATGTATTTCTTTTGATTTGAACATAACGATAAAAAAAAAAAAAAAAAAAAAAGTTGATGGACTTCCGCGGTGTATACATAAATATGAGTGCATGCGGAACGCACACATACGTATACAACAACATCGAGGTCAAAACACCAACTATGACAAAAAATAAAATAAAAATAATACAAAAGACCAGTATATCTAAAAAAAAAAATGATAACACAGCAAGCCGAAAAAAAAAATGGGAAAAACTTAAATATGCTAAACGAGTGTAGATATGATAATGATAACAGTAAGTATGATAATAAAAACGAGGTTGATGGCAGGTTTCGAAGTGCAAGCTCCAAAATGATGAACATACTTTTGATGAAGTTAAATCTTTCTATTGCAAGCCCACAAGAAACTCGCGAAGAACATTACGTTGTCAAGCTTGAGCAGACCCCAATTCTCATAAAAATGAAAATTATTTTAAAAAATGACAAAAAAGTTGGCAAACTTGTTTCTTGCAAGCCCCATACAAAAATAATTCACATGGAGAACTTTTATTACGGGGTTGACAAGCTTGATGTTTTGTTTAGTTTTTTTTTTTCTTTTTATGCGGAGACTCACATGAAAAATTCTGGAGAGGAAGGGTTGTTGTCACTGCTAGAGCCGTTTTCTCTGAAGCCATTGCTGATAAGCTTCTCGTATTTTTCCTTGTAGGCATCCCTCTCCCGGACCAGCCTGGAGATCTCTTGTTTGAGGTGATCAACTTGCTGAATGAGCTGGGTCTTCTCGCCTTCCAGGACGTGCCTCTGCTGGACCCTCTTGTAACGGCATGACTGGGCATAGCCTCTGTTTTTCAGGGTCCTCCTCTTTTGTTTAAGCCTGATCACTTCTTCTTTGCTGACCCCTCGTAACTGCCGATTGAGCTCTCGCACTGACATGGTTACCAGCTGCTCGTCCGAAAACCGGTCATCCAAATGCATGTGTTGGTGGTTTCCTCCCGAGTTGCCGTTGGAGGGGACCCCAGGTGTTTGGTGATGTACCCCGGCGTGATGGTGGTGGTGGTGGTGGTGGTGAGGACCCCCATTCTGGGCTGCTGCTGCTGCGATAACCGCGGATACCACCGCGGCTGCCGATCCGATCTCTTCCCCGGCCATGGTGCCTCCTGCTCCGGCTGCACCGGCAAACTGCTGCCCTCTAGCATAGCCATCGAAGCTCTGAAGCTGATGACTGCTGTTGATCAGCGCCTCTACAGCGTCTTCGGGGCTGAAGCCCAAAGCCTCCGGGTTCAATTGCTGTTGGTAACCGGTCATCCAGTAGAAATCCTCCAAGTGTGCCTTCTGTTCGCTCCCGGAGCCCGGACTGGGCGCCGAGAAGCTTGGAGAAGGGGGTACCGAGCTGCAAGGCGTGCTCATCGGGGTGGAAGACAGGGATCCCCCGGCGATCAGGCGACTGCACTGGCTGATGCTGCGATCGGGCTCCACCGGCTCCTTTTTCACTTCAAACTTCATCAGATCGAAGTCATTAACATATTCCATGGCCAGGGGACTGGTGGGCAGGTCGGAGTTGCTCATTGCCAGTTCTGATGCCATCCTTTTGCTGTTGACAGTCCTCCAAAGGGGGTGAAGAGCAGCTGTCAAACTGTTCTGGTTTGAAAGAGTGTGAGCCAGCTTGATTATTTATTTATTTATTTAAAACCAAGAAAAGGGTTTTCAATTTCTAGCGGCAATCTTTTTTTCTAAATTATTTTTCCTTTGCAGAATCTATTGCACAGACGCATTAGAGCGCTGCGTGCGTTTCGCCTTTTCCTCTCAATGCATGAGAATATCGGTTGCTTTGTATTTCAAACATTAACACTTCGTGGCTTCTTTGAAAATATATTGCGTAAATTGGACAGCGTAAAAGACGCAAGTAATAGACAAATTGTAGTCTTGTACAAAAAATACCCCGGGCTTGTTGGAAAATTTTAAAGGCTCACCCAGCAGATGAGTTTAAAAGCATTGCTGAGTTTTATAGCTGCCCTGACGTCAGTTTAAAATGGGAAATTGACTCAGACGCAGAGCCAATCGGCTCTCTCAATCGGAGAACCAATTAACATAATAGTACAGAAACAAAACTTTTCTCAACTGTCAGGGACTATCAGCTGACTGTCAGCTGGGGCTCAAACTTTTAACTCTTTAGTACCTCCGTCTGAACTCAAAAACCTAATTATGATTTTTTATGAGAAATATGTGGTTAAGTTTAAACATATGACAGCGCGGTTCTGTCGTCGCACCTACGTTATACAAAAATGTACTCGTATAACTTGCAAATGGATGTAAAATCAAATCAATGAGACAAGTTATTCATATAAGTTGTTCCAAAATACAAATAATTAAATAGCCTTTATGAACACTCACCAGGTAGCCGATAGCTCTAGATGTCTGCTTACGCTCTGTTGGCGAAATCTGAAAGATGCACGTTGTAGGTTATATTTCTTTTGTATTCATGGAAACATCTACATTCATTTTTCGTTTCTGAATAAACACACGATTCTACGTGTACTATCCACCAAATCTTTTATAATACACTTTGTACCATACAATGCACTTAACGTTATTTCTAGTTATATCAGACGTTTTAATTTTGTTAGCGCGGTGTCCAGTCAGAACATTTTTAGTTTGCATGCAAGTAATGACTGTATCCTTTAAAAAGAAACATTCTCATATTTTCGACAAATGGTAGCTGTATTTAAAGTCTCCGAAAGGAAAATTGGGCTTCCAGTTTCCCTATAAGGTAGACTGGAAAGATTACCCGAAATAATGTCGGCATTGCATTTTGAAAACTCAACAGTGCCACCTTTTGGAAATAAAAGAAACATGATTTGAAAATTTTAAAACGAAAGCAATTTTGATTTTTCTGTTCATATATATTTCTTCCCTCTTCTACGAGAGCAAGTGTAAAACGAAGCCAAACAATGTAATCTGAGAATCTGACAACACTAAACCTAATTAACTAAGCCAACACTTTCATGGTAGCTTGTTGTAGTTTGTGGTTTATGATCATATTTTTAGGTAGCAAGTTTATGGAAGTGTGTTATGTTTTCTGTGTTTTAATTAGAACAAAATTTGTGGAAATGTCTGGATGCTGTATTTTAGGTTTGGTGAATTTGTAGTAATATCTAGTGGCTTGGGGTAGCCAAAGCAAAACATGATTCAAAATGTGTTATTGTATGTGGTGATTTATGGGATGAGGGCAGTATTTGGTAGCTTGTGGTAGTTTTGGCCATTTGTATCTAGGCAAAAAATGCCACAGCTGCTGTGAAATAGATCATTGTGCTTCAAAAACTAGTTTACATCAAGTGAAACCATTAGAATAATTGTTTTCATTTAGGAGGACAAGATAGTTCGATTTCTATGCTAATAATTGTATCTTTCCCTGCAGTCATTGTCTTGGTGCCATGCATAGTGACTGCTACCTGCATATACTAATTAAAACATGACACAGAAGTTCATGTCCAGGCAAAATAATGTATAGTTTTGATATCACTCTTATTTAGGAAAAATGATAGTTTGAACACTACTTGTGTTAATGGCAATGCAGTTAAAGTTAGGTGTAATTCAGCAATGAACAAGATGTTCCAAAGTGAGATTAAGTACACTGCTATAAAGTTGTTTATCTGAAGAGTGATTCTGTGAAACCTGACTTCTGGCATTTAGTCATATATTAAACCACTTTCTTGTACATTGCACTTTATCTGGAGTTCAGAGGGCAGCTATCTCTGGTTTCTATTCGTTTGCCTGTCCCACAAGTCCTAGACCTCGGCTCCCGCTCTGCTATTTGCAGGACACTCCTGTGTTTGAGCTAAAACCCGGCAGTGCTGTGGTTTTAAATTAAACGCAATCAGTCAGATGTGGCAGCGGAGGCAGGGTTGATTTGGATGCCCTGTCCTTCTTGGGCATTTCTGGAGGTACCTCCTAATTTCAGCAGCAAACTGGTGACAGTGCGTATTTAGTCCCAACATGGAGGTGAATGAATGCGTGTACACAGACAAACCCGCTGAGAGACGAAATGCACGACTTTGTTACAGCAGTTCAAGATAAATTTCTCTTTATGGCTCGCTTTGCTCAACAGCAGCAGCCATACCGGTTTTGAGACAGTGTCAGCGCTGGCACAGTTGTGCGTGTAGATTGCAAAATAAGCAATATGAGATAATACAGTGTGCACAACTGATCAACATGCCATTAATGCAGAACATTGATTAACTGTATGAAATAAGCTTTGGCAGTGCTTTCCAATGACTATTTGGAAAGTGTGTTATTGCACTGCTTTGACATTGTGCTGACAAATGACCATTTCATGCAATTGGAGCCTATAATCAAATTCTGAACGTCTTTCATGTGAAACGTATGATCTCATCCAAAGCATGCCGGGTATTTTAAAATCTTTGGTAATCACAGAATAATGATAGGTGCAATGAGCCAAAATCCCTGCCACCAATCACTGTGAGAGACATTAGTGATCAAGAGCTTTCAACAAGTTTACAGCCTTTCAATACCAATTTTAATACGAGTGGACGATATATTTCTTTTTTATCCCCTGCTCTATTATTTTTTGTAGATTCATATGTTAAATGGGATGAACATAATTAATGGAACAGGTTTCCTTATGTTGACTCATGTTAAGTAGAAAATATACTTTAGGACTAGCTATACCAGCAATCTGAGGAATTCGTTTTTGTCTGTTTTTTTGTGTCCCAAGCAAGTTTCCTATCTCACAGTCAGGTGGGTTTCTGTGTCCAGAACCAGTTCCCTCATTCAAACTGCAATGGATCTCTTTGTCCCAGGCAAGTTCCCTGCCCTGACTTACACTCCACTGGATCTCTGTGTCCAGAACCAGTTCCCTCATTCAAAATGCAATGGATCTCTTTGTCCCATGCAAGTTCCCTGCCCTGACTTACACTCCACTGGATCTCTGTGTCCAGAACCAGTTCCCTCATTCAAACTGCAATGGATCTCTTTGTCCCATGCAAGTTCCCTGCCCTGACTTACACTCCAATGGATCTCTTTGTCCCAGGCAAGTTCCCTGCCCTGACTTACACTCCAATGGATCTCTTTGTCCCAGGCAAGTTCCCTCATTCAAACTGCAATGGATCTCTTTGTCCCAGGCAAGTTCCCTGCCCTGACTTACACTCCAATGGATCTCTTTGTCCCAGGCAAGTTC
>JAOYSI010000002.1:2381607-2396696 GCA_025775065.1 Hiodon alosoides | reverse complement strand
CCTGTCTTTGTTGGTGGGTGTGTTTCTGTGTGTTCGTCTCCTCTTGTCCTCCCGTCTGTGTGTGTGTGTGTGTGTGTGTGTGTGTGTGTGTGTGTGTGTGTGTGTGTGTGTGTGGGCGGGAGGGCCTGTGTGTGTGTGTGTGAGTGTGTGTGTGTGTGTGTGTGTGTGTGTGTGAGTGAGTGTGTGAGTGTGGGCGGGAGGGCCTCCTACTGGCTGCTGTGGGGAAAGTCCAGGAGGTGCTGCATGGTGACGAAAGGGTGATTTAGGGCCTCAGCCGGGGTTATTCTCCTCTCTGCGTCGATAAACAACATCTTCTTCAGCAAGCCCACAAACTCTCTCCGGTCCGCCTTCTCTGCCAACAAGTCACTTCCTTCCAAATTCATTACCAAGTTCACCTGGTGGTCGAAAAAGTTAAGAAAAATTAGTATGAGTGTTCCCATTTATTCTGCCAATATACATGGGAAATTGATGTGATTATTAGGCATTTGGATGTAATTAAAACATACGTCTGTAAACTGAGATAATTACTGGACTTTAGATACACAAAGATCATTTATGGCTGATTTGTTTATTTTAATATTAATGGGATGGATCCTGCCATTAATGCCTAATGAATTCAGAACTAAGCTTGGGACAGGTCAAACATGACGCAAGAGAACCTGCTTGGTATTACTAGTCAAAGGCTTATCCTGGATTTATTTATTTATTTATTTTTTAAACAATTCTAACGATTTCCCACACTTCTACAATGGATTCACTGTTTACACTGAACAGAGGATGATGATGATTAAATACAAAGCCTGGCTTCAGCCTGCGGTTCTTACACCTGGGCCCTCGACTAGCAGAGGGCGTGTCGGGCTGCACTTACATGCGTTATATCATCCAAACAGCTGAAGATGTACTTTCTGGCTTCCTTTGATTTCATCCCCGTCTCCGTCTCGTGCTCCTCTGTTGTCTGTGGAGAGACAGGAAGAGAGGTTCAGTGTCTTGGTCGGGGGCGGGAAGCCCATTGGGTTAAGGGACAGACCTCGGTGTTTCCATCGCACACGATTTCCACCACACACTGATTCTGCTGCAGAAAGGGAGAAGGACGAGGAGGTGCACAGAGAGATCACGGTCGCTCACCTTCAGCCTCCATGCGGCGTAGGGGGAGTCCGACTCCCTGCAGAAGAAGCGGCCCGTTTTCGTCCCCACGTTCAACAACGGCTCGCCCGGCAACCCTTGTGTCTGAGAAATGTAACGAATCTACATGGGAAGAGAGCAAGAGAGAGAGAGAGAGATATCAATGTAGTAACGTAGTAATACAGACTTATTTATCTGAAACATTTAGACTTACATGGCTTAAGTACGACCCATTTACCTAGCAGGCTTTTGTACTTTCCATGTATGCAGAACATGTGTTTTTTGCTGGAAGTTACCTCACTGCAGGGTAGAAAACGGCCTTACCAAACCCGTATTCCTCTGATTTGTGCCCACTACTCAACAGCCTTGAGATGCAGTTTATAGGGAAATATTCAGAGAAAACTGAGTGCGCTATATCCCAGGATCTAAATGTAGAACCTAAAAACACAGCTCCTGTTGCCTGACATTCCGCATTTTTTCCAACACCAGAAGACCTTAGCCAAAAGTCCGATCTAAATCAAGGTGTACTTTCTGTTTGGTCCTTCGTTTGCTGGGCAATGTTAAAATGGCACTTCGTTTTATTAGTCCTGCCGCCCTGACGTCTGTGGCACCGGGCTGTCAGGAGAAACTTCCATTAGTGACATGCCGCCACTCCGGATCGGGAGCATGAGGCAGCTACTTCGGTGTTCCAGGATTCCCAGCCACCTCCCCGAGAAACGGCAGCTTTTGCTGCGCCCGTTATGTCCCCAGCCACAGTGGGGCTTAGCAGAGACCCACAGCCAGCCTCCTCCTCGTTTCAGAACAACAAGAGGAAAAAAAAAAAAAAAAACCACAGAGAGTCAGCCTGGCCTACTCACGCCGTACTTTAGGAACCAATAGCACACAAACTGACTCACTCCCTGTTATCCATTTGTAACACATCCCTGAGATACCATAGCGCTTGTCAAGGGCCTACTAGTCAAATAGAAACAATGCACTAATAGTATGTTGTTTAAAAGGAAACCTAATTAATGTCCTCACTCAATTTTCCACTTTACTTGTCCTGAGCTGACACTTGGCTGTCAAGCTAGAACACAATGTGCAACCAAAAGGCCCAGGCCAAGACTAAAACAAGCAGGCCAGACGGAGAGGGGATTAAAGGAACATTCCCAGTCCTGTGTGAAGGCCAGAGACACCAGAATCTGGTTAAGTGGGGTTCGGATAGGCAGGAGGGCTCTGCGGTATTTGACTACCACAAAGCTGGGAATCTATCAGAGCTGTACTGCTGAAGCCAGAGCTCGGCGGGTTAAACAGCAGGCAGAGGAACCCCCGACCTCGGCATGCTTTCGTGACATCAGGCGGCGCGCCCCAGATAGCCCTGACCTTGAGACAAACATGCCGCATAACATACTTTACACTGCAGACAGGCAGCCCAGTTCAGACCTCGGTGTGCTTTACAGCACTAATCAGAGTCCTGATTAAATGGAGACCGACCTTGAAGCCCCTCACCCCCCCCGCCGCCATGGCCACACAGATCTGGTTCATCCTCACCCAAAATCTGTTTTTATTCCTTTCACAAGGCAGGTTGATCTCCACAGCTAACTTTGGCATTGCTCTACGGCAGATGCGACTTCCGGGATGGCTACAAAAAAAAAGTGACTCGGCGACATAAAACAGGAAGGGTGCCTTAACCCAAAGGTGTCATCTGCATGACAAGCATGCCCGCTGTGGGGTGGGGGATAGTACTGACAAAAACTCATCAATAGAAATGAAAGACATGCCGAGATAAACGTCCCTGGAAAAAAACTTCCACACCCGACCGACGACTTCTGCTGGTTTACAGGAGTTCGTCAAATACATTTAGCATTGAAATGGCACAGCACATAGGCTTCACAGCCATCGCCGCAGAAACGCGGTAGTCTGATAATTAAATGCGAGCAGAAGTTTAGACGCTTACAATCTCGTCCAATCATTTCCAGTCATTTCGGGACCCTTTCCTCAGCAGTAAAACATCTCTCCCCACAGCTAGGCAGTTTTATTCCCTTGTTTCACAGCAACTTCAGATTCCTACCGCCAGTCTTACAGAGGCAGTGAATCACTAAACCTGGGGTAGCAGTAAACGGTGGCAGGAAGGCCTATTCACACAGCATTCGCACTGGCCTGGGCTCGACACGGAGCCTGATGGTGCTGGGACGGGGGGGGGGGACACCATGGCAGTGCTAGGCTCGTCCGCAAAGCGAGAACCTGCTGAGGTTGCTGGGCTGGCTACTGGGGGCGGGACCCTAGCCCGGAGTTAAAAATACATTCTGCTGTGTGCAGTGGAACTTGAGCCTGGGCTAGACCGGTGTCTGGGAGTGGTCACTCCTCCCAATAGATCACCAAGCAGACTGGGGGGCGACCCCATGCTGCCAGGTAGCCCTCTCTGGGATCTTCCCTTGGATGGGAAATACTCAACAAATGTTCATTTAGTAAAAATAAGATAGCAAGTTAATCATAAAACCATTCAATTGTTTGTTTGTGTACACACAAGTGGGCAGAGTAGCTAGCTAATTCAACACCACACCCTCCAATTCTTCTGAATCTTGTTTGTTTGCTTATCACTACTAAAATAAAACACACTGCCAGAACAAACATACAGATCACAATTGTAATGTAACTAAACAGGCCGTGTTAGTCCACTGTGTACCCTAGTGGCCTTCTCCCCTTATCCCGTCACCCGACACCCTGCCCAATGCGAGGGGCCGACGGCGAAGCCCTGGAGCAGCTTAGGGAGGAGCAGCTCAGATTTGCAACTCTGGCGTCAAAGCTAATAAAGGGAGGGCTGCTAATAGGGCGACAGCTGCTTGTCAGGCAGGAGCGCCCACAAGCCGCCCACAGACATGCAGCCTTTGCACTATTACCGAGGGGGGGCACGAAGCCTGAAGCAGGGCTAATCTTGGCCACGGCACGTGCGTTGTGCACATCAGCACATTCGGGACCCGGGGTGGGGGGCTGCCTTCCCAAATCCACATAGCTCCCGCCCCATAGTGTTGACAATCTACTCTGGCTGATTGGATCTATAAACCATGAGCCGCTCTTCCCCTACCACCAAAAGCCAGACTGGGAACATTCTGGTCTCCCTGGTGCAGGAACAGATTCATTACTTTTAGTGAGTCCGACCAGTTATCTTTCGAGGAGTGTGAAAAATGACGGCGAGTCGGGCGAGCTGGGAAAATATTTCAGCCCAAACAAAAGAGCTGTAGAAGTCGATACAGGGCTGAGATGCAAGGCTGGGCGGGGCCCAGGAGCCGGGCAGAGGTTGAACGTTCCCCACGGCCGGTGGCACCAAACAAGTTTGAAAATCCCTGATAAAGGAACCGACAGCGTTGGGGGGGGGGAGGGAAACGCAGCTTCCCCCACAAAAGGCATCGCCTTCAGGAAATGCTGCCACTAATCTGGTCACCCCCCTGCACTGTCCTGCGGGCCACAGTCGGAGTCAGACAGGCCAAGCCGGAGCCCGGGGGGAGGGCGGGTGTATGCGTGTGCGTGGGAGCGGAAGCCAAATCACAGCAACCACACACAAATACTGAAACACATCGATGAAAAACCCTCAGGCCAAGGCAAGGCCAGGTCTTTCTCCAACATATCCGTTTTGGCATTTTTCAGCCCAGTAGAGGATAAGGACCGTGAGAGTGGAGAGCAGATTTAGTTAAAGCAGAACCAGCATCCCAGGGAAGAGGGGAACGCAGTAGACTGGAATTCTGAGAGAAGGGCCAATAGAGAGGCTGGCCTCCTGGGGTAGTGTGGCCACTTCACCAGCCGGTTGGCAGAACTGTAGAGGTGCGGGACGAGGAAGGGACGCCATCGTTTTTAATTCATCTGGCCGAACAAAACCCATAGCCATCGGGAAAGGGGGTCGTTACCTGATCGTACTCCAGCGCCCCAGGGTAGAGCGGCCATCCCAGGAAGAGCTCTGCAATCACACAGCCCAGCGACCACATGTCTATGGCTTCACAGAACGGCAGCCCCAAAATGATTTCTGGAGCTCTGCGAAGAAAGCAGACAGGAAGGGTGGTTACTCAGACGCTCAAATCCACTCATTTGTAAACAATCTGGCACAGGAGCAGTGACTGAGCATTTACTATCCGTTACCAGTTTACCAGTCATCCAGCTTTCCAGAAAGTTTATTTCATAAAGAGTTACAGGAACAGGAATGTAAGAGACATCACATCCAGATTCCACAATGGAGCGACGTCACCCGCAAGATGAATAGGGCTTTAGTGCGTGTGACGGGGGAGCACCCAGTCTGAGAGACACAGGGGGCTCTGTGCTAAGGGGCCGCTATCACATAACCTGGGTGAAGTGCGTCAGCTGCTTAGCTGGGATGTACGCACGGCCGAAGTGATCCGGTTGAAAAGAATTACAGTAAAAACACAACACTGACCGCTTCCAGCTTCCGCTTGATTTGCACGCTGTAACCCGACAACACAAAACGGGCCTCTAATGCTTGAAGGGATACCCCCCATCAGCAGCACGTGCTTTCAAACATCCAAACAAACAGCAGTTTCATTTTCATTTCGCCCAATCCAGATCACTCCAAAAGTGTTTTTGGAATACGTAAGCATATGTAAAAGGCATTTACGCCTTTCCAACTTTAAAATGACTGCAATGAGGATATTGGTTATGGTCGGCATGCGTTTCAGAAACGTGTGACCTTGCCTCGCACAACGGGGCCCATTTCTTTTTCACAGCACCTGCAGAGGAAACTCATCAGGGAGACAGACGCAGGAAGACGCCATCTCCCCTGACAACAGAGTGGGTGACGTGGGAGAGCAGGACATAAACAGGCTATGACGGAGGAGAGGCCCAGCCTTGAAAAGGCCACGGCACGAGTATAAATATAACTGGGTGGAGGGCAAAGAGTAAGAGCGGGATCAGAAACTGGGAAGAAGAAAGTTGGTGACAGGGCCAAGAATACACAAGCAGCTGACAGGATGGTATAGAAATGTACATGCATTTTATTTTATTTTTATTATTTAGGTTATAACGCAAACATAGCCTAAATATAAATATAGACTGAAAAAAACAAAAATATATATATATATATACACTAGACTCAGATTAAGCTATTGAAATCTAAAAACGTACATTAAAACGTATTTAAGCACATCTGAAGGATTTTAATCTGATCATTTAGCCACTGCAACACGGATACGGGCCAAAGAGTCATTTACTTAACAGTGTCTCCCTGGGGGCTGGAAGCCCTAGCACAACCATAAATCCCAAAGACCACATGGGCCTACAGCAAAATAAAATCCAAAAAAACAAACCCAGGGCATTCCACCTAGCACACAGTGTTCTGTCCCCTCTGTGCCAAACATCCCCCATGGCCATTACTCAGCTGTGCATGCGGAGAGCCCGAGTCGACAGCGGCCTTCCACTCGGACCCTGTGAATGATTAAAAGCATAATTCCGCGTGAAGGACAGATAAATACAGGGTCTCTAAAGAGCTGATAAGAACGGGGGCTCAAGGCGAGAAGCGCCCGTACGCTCGTCCTCAGCTCGAGTAATTGGGAGTTTTTCCCCTTTCCGTGGTGCAGAAGCGCCGTGCTCAGCTCCACGGTGACCGGAGCATGTAATATTAACCATAATAATTCAATTACATTTATACAGTGTTTTATATCGCCACAGGGATCTCAAAGCGCTTTGCTGTGGAGGGGGGCTCACATCCACCCACCACCAATGTGTAGCACCCACCCTGGTGACACACGGCAGCCACTGTGCACCAGAACGCTCACCACACATCAGATGAGGTGAAGAGGGAGAGATTAATAGCCAATTAAATGGGGGGATGATTAGACGGCCAGATTGGAAATTGTTCCAGGACAACGGGCAATCCCCTACTGTGTATGATCCCGTGCCGTGAGATCTTTAATGACCGCAGTTTCAACGTTTCGTGGAAAATACAGGATCTCCTACAGCACCACTGTCCACTGCACCTCCGCCCAAGTCAAAGGACCGTTGCAAAACTTACACATGGCCTGGTCCATGCAAGCCAATGAGGCTTTGACTGCCGCTCCCAGCTTACAAGATCTTAAAACTCCAAACAACCAGAGTTCAATAGATGTTTTGTTTTCACTGCTAGGTATCCACACATGTTCCAGAGACTAAACTGCTAGGGGCAAAGAAGGAACTGAAAATAGTAAGCTAACCTTTTCGCTGAGAATTCTCCCGTTTCTCAACTGAGTTGCAAATTGGTTGGGGAGCTCAGGGGCGTTGCGGTCGTAAATGTGTCCCACCCAAACGCTGTTCATCTTATCCCCGCCAGCAGAACGCAGAGCCAATTGCACCTCCCTCAACTGAAAAAAGCCACACCATCAGTTTTTTATTGAAACTGAACCCCACCCCCCATAGATGCACATGACCTCAGAGTGCTAACTATTTGGGGTTGTAGCAAGGCAGAAAAAGGCAAACACAGTACTGCCTCAGTTTATCTGGTGGCAGAATGTCATGTCACCATGGAAACGTGCCACTAAAGCTTAAGCACTGAGCGACACCTGCTCACTGAGGATTTCAACGCAAAATTATAGGGGAATCGGTTTAACAACTGGGTCTGAATAAAATTTGAAAAACTCATTATAAAAACAATACATTTCTGATTAGTCACTTTTAAGGTACTGTGAGTAATAAAGGCAAAAGGCTTGTGTACGTCACACAGAAAGTGACTCGAGTGACACCACATGTTAAAAGCATTACATTAACCGGCGGGCACATCATTAAGCTAGAAATACCAAAGGTTAACTTCTCTTCTGGCCCAAGAGAAGGCTTTTGGGAGTTTCTCCAAGACTGGTCTTTTCCACGGTGCGGGACTCCTCGCAGAGACAGTTCTCTCATATACCAGAATGCTCTCTAGGCAACAGTCCCCAAACTAGTAAATTCCCAGGTCAATAAAATTACAAGCAAAAAGTACCCAGACCATATTCAGTTCCAAGTTGTCCAATCAGAAGCAAAAGTCCCCAGGTAAGTCCAGTACCAGGTCATAACCCAGGCAAGCCCAGATCCTCCAAATCACAGTCAAAAGTCCACTGGCTAGACCCAGAGTTTATAATTCCATGTAATAATTCCCAGGCTAGCCCCAGAGAACTATAAAAAAACCGTTAAGAACACAATCCGAAAGCTCCACAAGTTTAAAGAGCCCAAGATAAAACGCTACAGGAGAGAAAACGTGCTTGTTTCATAAGCTTATCATGCAACAGAGACTTGGGTTCACATTTCTCAAGAGACATCAAGAGGAAAAAGAAAAGGGTGGCAGTGAAGGCCACCAAGGCAGAGCCATCCAAAATGTTCTTTCCTGACAGTGACGACGATGCCAGACTACAGGAGACCGGGAGACATCTTTTCATCCTGCTGGGGGGTAACACCTGCACCTGCCTCCCCACAAACTCAAATGACACGTTAGCCTTTAAGCCATAAGCGCTCGAACAATAGGGGCCGTTTGGGCCTCTAGCATTGCAGCCCGCACAGTGCCACCAAATCTCAAAATCCTTTCGACCTCCACTGGACCAACTCGCGGGGCATGGAAGGAGACAAATATAGACGCGAGGCCAGCCAAGTTGGCACATTGCATGCAAAGCTACGATTAAGCCAAAGCTCCCATTCTATTGTGTTAACCAGTCACTGAAAAGTAGCTAGAGAGGTAAATATAATAATATATCAGCCAAACTCCATTGGCTATAATGCCCCTGTGGCCTTGCTGGGCCCCAGAGTCCTCCCCACCCGCATTTGAATCCTTTATTCTTCTGTCATGGGTGCCATGGTCACACCCTGTAAACACCCGACCATCCACGGCCAAATTCCAGCAGCAATATAAAGGGCCCACTGCAGCAGCAAGCCTTTCCAGAATCGGGCCTGCCGACACATTACATTTCGATGTAACACAGATCTCTGTGGCACATACCAGTAACTATCCCCAGCATTAAAATACACTACACCGAGATCTTTCCCTTGACTCTGCTGTGCGATGTCGTATGTGATGGGCAGGCGATAATCTCTAAGGGAACCCATTCATCACTAGTAATGTGGACAATCAAACTAACCAGCACTTCACCAGCTACTACAAATGGATCACCGGACACTTGTTAGCGATTAAGGCAATCCATTTTATGGGAACAGTTTGAAACCTAAAACGCTTACTGGCTGAAAGCCTTGCTGCCAGAAATGTGTTGATTTCGATTAGAGAAGCAACAAAACAGAAGACACCATGTCTGCGACTCAGGCTCCTCTTGGGTCTAGTTAAAGACCAGAGACTTCCAGATGATCGTTAAGCGAGTTAATTATAAGCAGATTTTAAAATCAGGCAACTGTAGGCCATAAACCCCACAAGGTTTTTGACCATTTAAATGCTAATGGTGTGTGATTCAGAAGCATGCTAATCTCTTGTTCACAGCACCGTTGCTGAAAACGTCTCAATGAGCTATGCCTGACCACACACTTCCTTTAAACTAGATTTTTCAGCAAAGCTTACTTCTGAGAAATTGCACGCAAAACTGCCTTAAAGAGGCTTAAAACCAACAAAAAACATTGTAACGATATATCACATCTGTCTGCTATTGTAGAGATCAGCAGTTTTTCCTGTGTTTCGGAGGCCTGTTACAAGAAAGATGTTTCAGCAGATTTGGGTGGTGTTAGGTCACACGACTTCAGATGAACAAACTGCAGAGGCCTGCGAGGACCTCTGGGCCCGACAGCACCAGTCGCCTGGGATGCGCCTGACATCGCCATGGCAACAGGATACTTCAAATCCATTCTTGAGCAAGAGTGCTTTTCTGTTTTTCCTTTCCTAAGAAAATGACATGCACCAGAGGGTCAGCTGAGGACAGGAGCACCCCAAAGCCCCCATCCTACCCCCAGAGGTGGTGCTTGAGTTCTCGGCTGGGGTTTGGGTCATGATGCGTGCAGAGGATCGACTGGTGAACTGGACTTCCAACCAGGCCTGGGGCACATTGTTTTTGTGGCCTGCTTGCTGAATGGTGCAGCGGCACAGGTCTTAGACAGGGCATGAGCGGGCAGGGAGCAGGCACCACCCCAATCTGCCCCTGCCTATCCCACCCTCACAGACCAGGCTAATGGCTCTCTAACGCAGTTAGCCCTCTGTCTGGCACCGGAGAGACATCAAAGTTGGGAGTAATAGGGGAATGCTCGCACCCCGTCCAAACTCCACCTCCACCCCGGCAGTTAATTACCGAAAGAATCCGGCCAATTACATGGGCCTCGCCGGGCGGAAAACATGCCTCTGGTCCGCTGCTCTGTAGGGCTTGAAAAGGTCAGAAGCGGAAGCTGCTGGCTGCTTTCAGAGAAGCTGTCGTTCGTGACACCATCAGTGCCATGCGTCCACTGGAGCCGGAGGGTGACGTACAGACAACAGGGTGACGTTGAGTCAGAAACTCAAAACGCAAATACACGTCAGCGTTTAAGGACTGAATCTCATCTCGCTCACCTCCAATCCTTCACCGTTAGACGTACTACATGGGTATGCGGTAAAAATTTTTTAAATTGAATTCAAGGAAAGGGTGGAAGGCAGAGCACTCGACTGAAAATTGCAGTGTGACAATAGTGCTGCAGAGCAAAAGGCTCCGCAGGAACAGGAAGTGACGTTGAGCACACGCTCATGGTGTAAAAACTGGGCTGCTTACATTTAATGTACATCAAGAGAAATGTCTGATCAAAGTCAAACAGGAAAAAAGCGAGACCAAGAGTAGTACTTACATAAGCATGCTGGAAAAAGAACCGTGAGATCAGCTTTCAAACTAAATAACCGGGTGCTACAGAAACTTCTAGATCAACGGGGGGGGGGTTCAAACATCCAGTGAAGCGTTACAAAAACAGCCATGTAAGGACTCTCCCTCTATATCATCGGACACATTTATAGCTGCTGCACAGACTTGAATTAGATCTTTAAACTGGGGGGAAGGGGACCGATTTTGAGGTGGTGTTTCGCAAGGACTAGATGGGAATACCTTGTGCCACAGCTTATTTCTAATGTTTCAGCAAGTCAAAAGGTTTCAATCTCACCCTGTGGAATTTGGCTCAACAGAGAGACAGGTTAAAGCAAAGGCCTATCTGGAGCACTGTGCCTCTGCTCTTCTGTGGACAGGCTCACACCCATGTGAAGCCTCTTGGCAAAGGGGCCAGAGTTTCCCAGTCTAGTTCTGACATGGGCACGTCTCGCAGAAAACGGAAAAAACAGGCTTCGGTGGCAGGGCATGTCGCCAACCCGTCAGACAAAACGTCAGCTACCGATCCAAAAAGGGGCAGCCCGTATACGAGTTCAATGAATAAAAAGAAAGAAGAAAGAGAGAAACTACGTTTGCAGAAGTGGTCATTACTATCCCTAAATTCCATACAAGCAGAATACGGAGGCCAGTAGATATCAGTTGCTTTAGCGATGCATAAGAAACAGCAGGGAACTGTGGCCTGCCCCTCTCATCCTTACACCACCAAGGCAACGGCTTGTTTAGCACTTTGGGGATAAGAGCAGGCCAGCACCTGGGGTTGGCATTATGGCTACACCCCAGCACTGATAACGCAGGGCACGCCGGACTCTCCAGGGATAACCATGGGGCCCTACACCGAGGCTGTTAGCAGACATAAACTTGATTTTTTTAAATCACAGCAGAAAGACTACCTACATTGGGACGCTTTCGACAAGACTGTCATTTAAATCCGAGTGACCGGTACTCTCATCTCGGTAGGTTTTAAGGAGTGTTACCAGACCTTACTGTTATCTTCTTATCTCAATAATCCTGACCTGACCCAATATTGGTCCAAGCAGACCCTACCCCCTGCCCTCCTGTGATAAGTAAAACCTAGCTTTACTAGCCCACCACTTCCTTCACTTTGTTCCTCTACACACAGCACAAACACTCATTCACTTTAAAACGTTACCAGCCAGCTACTTAAGTCCACCGCACACTACACCGAACCAATAAGACTTGGATTTTATTCTCGTCACATCTTTTAAAGCTACCAAGAAGGGACGGGCAAAAATGCATTGGAATCGTGTCAGTTTAAGCCACTTGCTGAACTGAAGCGAAACAGACAGGAAAATCGCTGTCGGTGCCTTATCGGATCATTCCTGTGTGTGGTGGCCTTTAGTAACACAACAATACAGTCAGGCTAGGAGTGTGTATGTCTCAACCCTTCCTGGAACCTAGAGAAGTTTCTTTGTACATGTTGGGCAACTATTATCCAACACCATAACTGATTACCAATATGTACCACACAAACGTCTATGGATCCTATTGGTTGCCATGGCATTACCATTTCCATTCCATACATCCAAATAGAAGAGATCAAACGTACAAGCAAGTCTACTCCATCTTTGATTCGAGAGTGTCCCCATTGACCTTGTACAAAGGAAGGGCCCGACAAAACCAGGAAAAGGGAGTGATAATTGGCGCAACATCTGTTTTGGGGCAGTCTTACTGAAAAACAAAAATTCTGGGACATGGCCAGCAACAGAGCGGGTAGAAGTTACATACCTCAAGCCAACACTCACATTTTAAAAGGGGAGGTATTTATGGTCCACAATATGAAAAACTGAAAAACCTTTTTAAAAAACTGAAAGCCGCGATTGCTGGGGAGGGATGGCGTTCGCAGAATGCCGTTTAGACGTTGCAAATCTGTTCAATACTCTTTACAAGTAATGATCAACCTGTCTGCCACGGGATCAACTGGAATTAAGAGAACATCAAAAATGTTATAAAATAATGACGATTTACTACAAAGACCTTTCGTGAGAACCGGGATGAAATTAAGTGAAACTACTAATAATTTACCAATGATTATTCAATTTGTCAGAGGAGCAATAAACCAATATCGTTCTATTGTTCAAAGAACAGTTTGAAGATCACAAAAACAGCTCCCTTTAAGCAGCTGCTTGACCATGTTTTGCATGCCATGACCCTACCTAGACATACAATTGGCCACCTTAAGCACTCCTTAACAAAAAAGATAATTAATTGCAATTATTGTATTTCTGAGTAGCACTGAAGTGAATAAAATCGGTGTGTTGCCATACAGCAACACCGTGCAGAGTAAGCACGGACGTTGATTAATGGACTTTATATTTATTAGTCGCGTTTCCACTGCCTTGGGGCTTGTATTTGGTCAGGGGTTTTGTTTACGTAGGCTTTGATGATAACATTCCGATTCCTGGAGTACACTGAACAGCCATAAAGGAAGATAACCTTCTCACTGGCATTACATGAGCAGTTTCAACTACTCACATATGCGTAAATAATCCCGAATTTATTTATTATATTTTTAAATATTAATCATACGGTAATTGTATGTCTGATTGGTTATCCGCAACATAGTCACGTTTGATGGGTTACATATTATCTCCATCTCAAAAAAATATAAAAAGTGTCCCGTGATTAGAGAACTTCGGGTTAACCTGTATTTGTTTTCTGTAATAAACTTTTAGATTTTGACCGGTGTTTGCTGAGATTTTCTGAATCCCCTAAAAAAGGCCATCCAGAAATTGCCTAAATAAAAAAAAGGTGTCACTTGTGCCACAAACAACTACAAAATATTGATTTCAGAGGTCGTGTTTTGTGAGTGTGAACTTTAAAGGCTAATAAGTAAATGGTATAGCAAAAGATAATAAGCATATCAATCACACATTTTTGTTGTGATGTTTATTACTGTTGGGGATAACTGGATAATTAATAAACAAAATGGATTAATTTGCATTTGGCCGTTTTAGCAAGTGCTCAATCAACGCATGCAAAATGAGAGCTTCCCCTCTCCCGCTAGAAGAGCGATTGTGAATAACTAAACAAGCTAACAAGCCATAATCACACGGCTAGCCAGCGCAACAAAAATTACAATTATGTACAACCATACTAGAAATAAATCAGTTTAGCAGCTAGGTCCCTTACATTTTCAGAGGAGTCGAGTCGTGTCAACAAGGAAGGCGAAACAGCATTAGCATTACCTAGCATTAGCGCCATACCATAGCTAGTTGGTAAACTAACGGATTAATATACGAAAGTTAAAATGACTACATTTAAAACACAATGTTACTAGCTAGATATGACGTTAACAGAACAATGTGCGGCTGTTTAGCTAAGCATACGAGTCCAACAATACTCTGGTTGCTTTCTTAGTAGCTAGCCCAACGCTTTCCTCCAAATAGTGGAAAGAGTCAGTACCTGGAGGCTAGAGCCAGCAAGTTTGCACAGACATATGCAACTGTATAATACTACATCAGACAAACAAAAATTCACAGATGGGTCTGATTGTCCTGGATTTTCGTGAGTCCAATCAACATGGTAGCCAGCGACACATCAGAAGAGTGTGGCCCAAAACATCGGTGGTCAAAGGCGCCATTCCCCAACAGTGATGGCCAGCCAACGTAGCATTGGACATCAGGGCACTTCACAGAGGCGATCTTGCAGGCTGACAGAGGGCAGCTACACAGCAGAGCAATCCAGCCAGCACAAATCGCTGCTTACCCTGTTCCATTTAGCAGAAAGGGAGGACCTGGACCTCGTCACTGCAATGACTGTTAAAACAGGAGCAGGTCATTATACAGGGCCTGTAAATACTGGCTTTCCTAAAGCGATTAAGTCTTTGCTTATAATTAACCATAAATGTGAGGGCTGCTAACACCACAAGCGTGACCAAACCCAAGCAGCATTCTTTAACAACAAACTTCCTGTTAATTGGGCACTGGAAGAAGGCCTCAGGGTAGTGCGACAGCCCTTTAAAGCAAATCCCCAGGAAGCTGACTTAGTACAGGTAAAAATAAGGAGGCTGAATGCATTTCAAACCAGTATCGGGGGGGCAGAGCAGTTTCATGCCTTCGACCTGCGCACCAGTAAGCAATAAGCTCTAGTGTGAGAAGAATTTTAGAGCAAATAGAAAACACACACACACACACACACACACACATTAATCTGGTACAGGAGAAATCTAGGGAAAGATAATATTAACATGCAAAC
>JAOYSI010000002.1:2328704-2376559 GCA_025775065.1 Hiodon alosoides | reverse complement strand
CACAACTGCACTGTTCCGTTTTTGGGCCATTTCCTGAAATACGACGCGTTTACCAGAAGTGAGCGAGTGAGCGAGTGTGTGAATGAGAACACGGTGTGAGAGAGACCAGGGAGCCGGGCAGTCACCGGCATGGCCCCTCTGCTCTCCCAGACACAGGCACCAGAGAGGCCGGCCTCCTGAAGATGGCCACCTCTCTGCCGGATGCTTACGGTCTTCAATCGCATCAACACCATGCCTCCGCTCACCCTACACCTCTTCTTCATACCCCGAGAACAGGCATATCAGAAAATACAGGTTGATCCTTCAAAACCGACCACTTTCATTTCTCGCAACAATAAAATATATATTTTTCTTCAATTGAAAAAGGTGTATTCTACATAACTGAAAGGGGAACAAATATTAAATATAAGAATACACTGAACGCATTAAAGCTCAAAACTGTACACACACAACATATTCGCCCTATGTACACAAGACATTTCTGTAAAATTGTTGCTAAATTCCAGACTAAACTCCAGACAACTTTACAATGCAGCATTAAGTTCGTTAAGTTAAGTGAAGCTCCTTCATTTAAGGAGGAAAAAAACCGGTCTGAACCTAACACCCATTTCCAGGATTATGGAAGCAGTGACAGGTCTGAAGTTGCGGTGTCTCATTTCCACTGAGAACAAGGATACTATTGGAGCATGTGGTTTCTATAGTTTCACTGCATAACAGCATCAACGTGAGCCACATCCCCTCGTGTCAACTCACAGAGGCCAAACAAACATATCCAGCCAGTTACATGGGAGGTACAATCTGCATATACTCCTTTACAACACCCTTCACTCCTTTTCAGACTACGCGGGCATCGGTTATGAAAATTTACAGCACTTAAGTAGAGAACACGCAAGCGTGTTAAAAAAAAAAGTGACCGTGTACATAATTTCACTTTGTAACAACTGGACTGGTTAACGTATAACACACTGGGGAAGGTAAAGGCTTCTCACGTCACATCTGGTCCCCCACGCGTTCTGGTCTCCCGAACTAAGCAGGAGAGAGGGACAACCCGGGGGCCGAGCCAATCCCACGGCCTCGTGCTAAGCCTGACAGAAGAGAGTCGACACCTCCGAGCGAATGCGGGGGCCGGGACGGTGGAACCCCACTGGGGGCCACACGACGCCTCGTCTCCCGCTCCTCTCTCCTCCTTCCTCTTTAGCTGAACGACATCCTAAACCTTCCCTTTGGCGAGAGCTTTCAGCCTCACTCTCAGATGATCCGCCCAGAAAACAGCAGCTAATGTCTCACTTCTCTCCTCTGATTTGGAGGAAAACCATGAAGTGTGGATGGGGGGGCTTCAGTTCTTATATGTAATCTCAAACACTTCCCTTTTGTAGAGTTTCTTTATAAGCTGACAACAATGCTACCGAATGGAGAAGGCAAATATTTGCAACACAGGGAAAATAAATCAAAAGTGATAGGTGAATTTTCAAAAATACATTCACAGGCTTTAAGAGCAAGTTAATGCCTGTAAATAACCTATTTGCATTAACGGTCTAAACAAACGGGCCCCATTAACCTGTACATCAATCAAAGCTGTTTTTGACTTTATGTACCCTGCAATTTCCCCAACTTAAGCATTTAAGTGGACGCAGCACACATTTCCCAGAAGGGTGGGGTGAGAGGGAAAAGGAACCTGGCGGGATTGGACAAGCTTTTAACATTAGCTTTGGTTTAATCTAACCTGTGGCGATGGGAGCCATGTCTGCCCACCCCTACCTGACTGATACAGATTACGAAAACTTGGCATCAGAAAGAAGTCTCCAGCACAGCCAGTAAATCTCTCTTCCAGTAGGAAAATGTAATGAAATCTGGAGCAGGTCTGTGCCTCATTATGCCCACTGGTTCCATGTGCTAGGGTTTATGAGCTGCAGAGAGATGAAAGTTAACGACTCAGCGAGACGAATAGCCAACATCCCAATAGCCGAGACATATGGGGGGGCAAATCCATGGGATGCAAGACATGGTGGCACAGCTACTTGGACACGAGATTTAATTCAACAATTAACAAAACAAAGACCACTTGACTGATTCTAAAAGTAATACAACTGCTTAACTCATTAAAAGGGGAAATTTTGTAAGCATACACTGGGGGGGGGGTATGGGACAATCACTTCAGACAGAAGGCATGCCAGTGAGTAACTTTCCCCACTCAGGGAAACGGATGTGAGGATTGGCCAACACGGACAGACGTCAGCTGCCTGGCGGCTGTACCAAGTAGCCGGCTGTCTACTTGAAGCCACGGTCGCCCGTAGAGCAGAAACCATGTGCTCTGCCGTCCAGGTCATGTGACGTGTTCTCTTCTGTAATCCCATCATTTAACGTTCAAGTGAAGCCCCCCCCCCCCATCTGACCCACTTTAAACAGTGAGACAGAGCGCACTGACCCAGCCTACAGGGCGCGCGCTCATTTTTTTAAGTCGTTGACCTCAACCAATGTGAGCACTCCGCACTTTTCCATTATATAACGCAAGCTAGATAACAGAAGCTTTGGCTGCTAAAGAGTGTTTAGGGGTCGGTGTGTAAAGCGCAGGGACTGGAACAGTCATGTTTGTTTTTGAACAGCAGTGCAGAGGGGCGTTGTGTGCATTGTGAGACACTGCAAACACGTCAGCAAAGCCCAGGGGGAGACGTAATATTCCAGACAGGCATCAAGCGCGTCAGTGTGCAGAACCAAAGCAGGCCTTCATTACAGTAAGCTTGGGCTCATCTCAGAAAGCTCAGAGGGGGAAGGGCTCTCCGCCACAGTTCAGAGACGGAGGAAGTGGAAAAGTGGCGTCTGTCGCCGAGCCTGACACACGCACACAAACGCACGCACGAGAATCGACCACCTCGCCGGGCAGGCTGGGACTTCCGCTCCGACTGCAGCGCGTAACATGGCGGGGCAGCTATGCAAACTACTCCCATGGCGCTCGCAGCCCTATAAATAAATGAGCGTTCGGGAGAACATTGCGTGCCCAGCACATGCACTTCCTATAACAGGACGCCGGCTTTCCTGCGTCCGTTTGTTTCTTTTGAGATGTTCTTTCCTGGTGCGGCAGCCCACTGAGCCATCAGCAGAGGGAAGGCTCAAGACGAAAACTTTCTCAAGAATGTCTCACACAGGTGCTACGTCAACGCAGTTAAGTGGGTCATTCCCAAGCATTACGTAACAGCGGGTGGTTTTTTTTCCCTTTAAAAGGAGAGGTTTGTCTGCATAAGCAGCCATGGGTTAGATTCTTACCAAGAAATTTCCATTTGCCACTCCAGAGACATGCAAAACATTAAAGGCGCCCTAGTTCATATAAACAAATCGACCATGCTAGTCAGTTAACAAAACACAGTTGGATGTGACCATCTGACTTATTATGGTGCTTTAGTCAACTTTATATACACATATATGTGTATATAATACAGAGTACAGCAGATAAGGGGAAAAAAATATTTCTAAGAAGTTGCTTTCTGGCATTCCCCTTTCTGGCATTTAGACGGAAAGACTGATAGATGGGCATATAAAATGCTGAGACATCCTGCTAGGTCCTGGCAGGCCAAGACTGAACTCTCATCAGAAACCAGTAAACTGTTTCTAACTATGCAGGATGTTGTTTTTTCACCCCTTGCTTGTTTTTTCCCTGTGGCTTGTGGTTCTTAGTGGTCCTTGAGCCTTCCCTCTGCTGACGGCCCAAGTTCAAAAGCCGATAGAAAGAAGCAAATCACAAGCAACACGGCCATCGGTGACACTGTCACAACCGTCAAACACAGACCTGCAAGTGCAAGGTTTAAAAAACGGCTGGCTGCTGTTGTTGTTCAGTCAAAACAATCATTTTACCAGAGTAAAAACCCTGTGTGTGTCAATGAGGAGGAAACAAGGAGCAAAAAGTGTGTAGACATGCGCGAGTTCAGGCTTGCACGCAATGCAAACCGTTTCAACACCTCTGGCCAACCCCACCCAAATGCCCCAGTCCCGGGAAGATCCACCTACCTGTAGTACCGTGACTGCAGATACGTGGAACACACCGCTTTGGAGACGTGGCTGGCAGAGCCAAAGTCTATCACTTTCACCCTGTAGGGCTGGCGCACTGGGTCAACCAGCATGATGTTCTCCGGCTTCAGGTCGGCGTGGATGAGACCCAGGCCCTTCAGCTTCTTCAGCGCCGTGGCCACCTGCTGCAGGATGGGCCGGATCACCTTGAGCGGGAGCGGGCTGAACTTGTTCTGCTTCAGGAAGTCGTAGAGGTTCTGCTCCAGCATCTCGAACACCAGGCAGGTGTGGCTGCGGTGCTGGAAGCACTCGTAGGCCCGTACCAGGTTGTGCTCCTCGGCGTTCTCGCTGCTCAGCCGGGCCAGGATACTTACCTCGATCTGACCTTGACGCGCGTACGACGGGTGGTTCTTCAGGATCTTGACCGCCACCACCTCGCCCGTGCCGCGCTTCCAGCACTTCACCACCTGACCAAAGGTGCCCCGGCCCAGGAAGTCCAGCACCTCGTAGGTGTTCTTCATGGAGCACAGAACCTCGTGCTGCACGAGCTGGTAGTCCCCTTCCATGCCCCCAGCTCCGGCCCCGACCGGCTTGGGGGGCGCTCCCCCCGCCGCTGGGTTCCCCACATTCGTTTGCAACATCGCAGGCAACATGGACAAGTCCTCTACTATCTGCATGGCGCTTCCTCGGTTCTCCAACTCCTCGCTCTTACGTTTCAGCCCGCATCTCTGTGAGCCGTCAGTCAAGTTCAAACCCTGATCTTGGTCGTCCTCGTCTTCGCCCTCCTCTTCCTCCGCCTGCCCCTTAATCTCCTCGTCCTTTCCCGCTCCGCTTCTTCCTTGGCTGCCGGCGCTGCTCTGGCCGCCGTCTCCTCCTCCCCCGTCGACTCCGCCCCCTGCCGCTCCACTGCGCCGCCCCCCAACCCGCTGCTGCTGCTGCTGCTGCTGCTGCTGCCGCCCCTTGCCCTGGGCTTGCTCGCCCACACCTCTCAACGCCTGCAAAGAAAAGTTCAGCCCACCGTGGGGTCTACCGCCCGCCGAGTCTTTTGTCTGAAACGAAGGAACGATGCTCGTTGGATGTGCAATTCCGAAAGTTCTACCATTCAAATAGGTCCGTGGGTATGCTCTCTCATGGTATACACAACTGCTGGGGTCTACTTTGAGTTTCTTCACACTACAAAAGGCACTTGTCTGGGTTTGATAAACATGTGGTGGGTAGACCAAGACTTGTGAGGCCATACCTACAGGAGAGAGAGAGAGAAAGGGGTAAATAATTAGGCTAGAACAGAAACAGAGAATGCAGGGCATCAGTTAGAACAGTAAGCTCTACCAGCAGTTCTGGATTAGGGCATCTGTTCCAAACACAAACAAATTTGTTAACCGAAATAATCGTCAACCGTAATTTTTGTACAAAAGCACATTCAAACATTGTGTTCTTTTAACATCTGGACAGGGCAATAGCCATGGTCGTTTGTTTCTGCTGTTGGCCAAGACATTGGGTCATTAGTAATCATATTTGTGTACCAAAGTGCAATTTCACAACAACCAGCATCCGAAAAGTAGTGCGTTTGTCTACCACCCCCCAGAGCTTGCGGTTTCTGCAATGTTAGGCTGTGGGATTGCACAAGTTGACAACGCTACATTTCAGCAACCACCAACATGCATCACAAACACAGTTATTTTCTGCGGCACAGCAGCAGGGCTAAAAGCGATGACGTAGGATGTAAATTCCCCGGTTATTAAAAGGAGAAAAAGGTGAGCTCATTCTGAGTCAGGCCCAGACTTAATTTAGGGTGCCATCACCACAGACACTTTCCCCAGAGCTCACCAAAGCTCATCAGAGCTGCAGTCCCCACTGAGGCTCTGTGAGGATTCAGAAGTGGCCATAGAAATGATGCGCTTCGACAGGTGCCCCCACTTCCAGTGTAGGTAGAAAATGACTAACTTCGAACATCAAAGGTTCCTGTGACCTTTTTACAGCTGGTTTCCTAGCAGCACCTTTTGGGTATCTAAGCAACAGGTGCTAAGCTTTAATGCAACCCAGCGAAGAGAAAGTTTGGAGGAAACGCGTTGCGTCAACCAGAGCCACAGGGCCAGCTCTCGGTGCCAGCACCACTCCGATAACCGACCTTAAAACAAAAACAAAAAAAAGACAAAGCCTGGCCAATTTTTCCCCGCTTTTTATGCGAGGGTCGTGACCCTAACAAATCATTAAGTAAAGCCAAAAGGCGTGGAGGTCAGACTGACATATCTCCTCAAGGCTGTGGCTGTTGAAATCTGGCCTGTATCCTCACTCAGGCAGCGCCAGGCCAACTGGTTCATTCCCTCTCTAACCTCGGCAGTGACCGCCATCCTTACCCCTCCCACTGTGGACGACACAGGTTCTTTCGCTGGAGCTAAAAGCTGCTGCTTCCGTTTTAATCAAGTAGATACAATGAAAAGACTGCCGGCTTCGGAAATTCACACAACTAAAATAACCGAAGGCACAATCGCTTCAACTAGGCCTGAAATATATTTTAAAATAAAATGTAGCCATTTGGTCAGCGCTGCAAAAATAAGAAACCAATCAAAAGTCTTCCCCAAGTCAAGCTGTCAGGCAATACCAGCATTGTACAGTGAGCATTAAATTCAGTAACTGAAAGCCTACCTTTTGTTACTCTCCCTCCCCTCCATCCTTCCCACACCTCAGCGGACTTCTACTAGGGTAAAGAGACCAGGCCTCATCAACTTCTGTTCATCTTTTCAGTGAAAAACCAGCCGTGTGATCTCCTAGCTTGTGAGTGCTGGAGATGAAGTGAGATATGGGTCTTTTTAATTTTTTTTTTTTTTTTTATGCTTCCAACAGGCTACACCACGTGATGTTGATAAACTGAAACGGAAGGCTGCAAACTTCCCCCTTAGCTGGGCTGAGGCCGCAGCTCATACACGCTTTCCCAGCCCACTGACGCGTTTCGACTGGTTCACCGCAGCGGAACTACGCTGCCCCTCAGGGGCAGGCGGCTGTCCTCCACTCTTTATCAGCGATACCAAAGTTCAACAGGTAGGACCTGCACTCACCTATAACCAGCAGAGAACACAGAGGGCGTTTGCAAGGTTAACTGGTGCATAAAGCTGACTCTTTCTGATAGCGTGCAGCATTGCGCTTTTTCCTTGACTTACATTATGCCGTACAGGGATAGCATGCAGGGCATGTTCAGACTGGAGGATGGGCGTGTGATATGGCAGACGACGCAGGCCTTCTAAGTAAAAGCAGCACAAAACAACGCTCTCTAACAGGTGCTTCCAGGGCCTTCGATATAAGGCGTATCCCACAATACAAGCGTATACTTATTGCCAAACGACAGCCAAAGTAATTTTGCCCACAGCTTTCAGGGGTGGCGGAACAAAAACATTAATGATCCTGACCAAGCAATACAGACCAGATTTAGCTTTTCACCCTAAACTACACTTTAAAAAAAAATAAATAAATAAATAAATAAAACTAAGGGTATCCATTCAATGGTCAGGTGTTCCACAAAGAACATATTATTGATCAAACAAAACAGAGCTTTCTTTTCATACGTTTGCATTTTCCATGTGTTCTGTCAGCGCCGAAACTTCCACCACCACCACTCCAGTAATCAAAGGACGGCTCGGAGCGAGCCAGCCGGCTGGAATCGGTCATTGTGTGGGCCCGCTGTGCAGGGCAGCCAAAAATAACGGCACATTTTTGGAAGAATTCAGTAGCGGCGCTGCGCAGAGGCAACAACACAAAGCCAGTGTTTGTTGGGTCACAGCAGAAAACGTGGCTCATTGTCTGTGTGGCTTCCGGTGGCCGTCTGGAAGAAGAGGTCCACCCCTATCCCCACTGAAGAAATGGGTAGGGCAGACACCTCCCGAGGTGGATCAGGTGATCTCCTTCATGGTGTAAAAAGGGTATCCACCATCAGGTGAACACAGGTGTCAATCATCTCCGTTCCATTGGTCACGTCAGCAGGACAGGAGCCGGGGGCCCAGGTCGACTAGCTTGCTGGACAGGCCCGTGTTAACCCGGAGAGGTGCAAACAAACAGTCATACCCATGACTCTGCCATCAAAGGCATGGTGTAGATCGGGTAAAAACAGATAACCGCACAGCTGGATGGGTGGCTCCCAAGCTCCACACTAAGTAAATATTATCCACGCAGCCCTGAGTGCACACACCCGTGGGCCCGGTCCATACAGAGGCAGCACCCGCCAAATAAGCCCAAAGAGGGGCGGATACAGAATTGTGCCCTGATGACATAACAGAACTGGGGCCCTTCTCCGCATTGCATACGCACCACAAAGACAGACCACAGGTAGCTTTCGTAAAATTTTATTTCCGAAATACAATTTTGCATGCTGACGGTAAAAAAAAAAAAGGTTCTCTGCTATAATAGAGAGACTTCATCTCTGACGTATTTCAGACGACTCCCGGGTCCTTTAAAGTACTTATGACTGGAACAATATGGGGGCAAATAAAGTTGTGCCCATTGTTCAAACTCCCTGGGCTCCATTTATCCTGAGTGCACCCACGTCTCCTAAATACCGTCTCCTTAAACCCCCACCGAGAGACCGCCGAGTGTTCATCAGGCAGACGAGACAGCAGGCTTTCTGGGATTATCAGGAAAACCAAGACGACCACCCCCAATACCCTAGCCACATCGAGTAAATCTGCTCTCAAGTGCGACTGTCTGTGCCATGGGGAGGGGTTACAGTCCCAAAACCTCAGTAGATTAAATGGGGTGTAGATAAACACTTCATATGCTATACGTGTCAACTAATCCTAGCTGTTCCATTTGGGGAAGCCAGCCTGTGTAGTCCAAACACTTGAGTCTGCTAGCGCTGGCCATCCCTTTAAAAACAGCCTTTTCCGATCTGTAACAGCAAATGCAAGCCAAGACCACCTTTAGCTTTGCCATGCAGCAAACGCAACCTCACAGGTGGCTGGCCGTGAGACCTGCGCTCGATACCCCCTTACAACCGCACGGAGACTCGTTTTTACAGCGAGGGTAAACTGACTTTCATGTTTCTAATGGCCAGGAGTTTAAAGTTACCGAATGTCGTTGGCCCTTCTCAGCACTGAAGCCTAGAAAATCAATGCCCAAGTCCCGGTCTCCACTTTGTGGCGGGCAGCAGAAAAACAGTGTCTCCAGGCTGAGGAACGATGAAGGAATGAGTGCTGATGTGTTAACGATGTGCAAAGATAGCCAAACATAAGACAAACTGCAATGCTGTCACAGTGAAGCAGGTGCTCCTGTACTCACTGTAGCTAGATCTCCATTTGTTTATTTATGTGCCGTGGAACACAGAGGGGAAAAAATTCCCAAGTGGTAAACACAGGAGAGGGTGGGAGGGAAACCACAGGAAGTCGAAGGAATTTCAACCATCAAGTGAATGCTGGTTTGCTGTGTTTTTCCACTTATTTTTTTCCAGTTTAAAAACAAGCACCAACCAAAACAAGGAAGTGCCAAGTCCCCCTGATGACATGCGATACTACATGAAGACTATTCTGCCATATAGTGCTTTAAAGAGCAGCAAGTCCCTTCTGGTTAAATAAAGGTAAGGTGGGGTTTCAAAGAAGCAAGGCTTCTTTTCAGTTTCACAATGGTCTGGTGGGAAGTTAAAAAGTAGCAACTTTGTCTTTTTCAGCAGGTCATGGTTGGTTTGACGAGGCTCACCTGAGAAAGACCATGTTAAACAAGCTAACAAATAAAAAAAAATAACATTTCAGCTGAAATATTTGTCAGTGTTCCATCCATAAACTTAAGCAATGTCAACAAGGGCAGCGTTTAGAGTTAAGTGGAATAATAATGGAAAAACAACATGGTTTAAGATGCTAGGTGGAGTGCCATGTCAAATCTGTAAAACAATGCTATTTGCGCCACAAAGGCTTAGCAGTGTAGTTTACAGACAAGCCCTGAACTATAGCAAATGGTCTTTGGCCTTACCACGGTGTAGTTTACACACATGCCCTGCACCACTGAAACCAGCCTTTTGCTTTGTTATGGTGTAGTTTACATACAAGCCCTTCACTATGGAGCTGGTCTATGGCTTGAGCGGTGTGGTTTACACACAAGCCCTGCACCATGGAAACAGCACTGTGGCCTTGGCATGCAGCAGCAGGCTGAGTCATACAGAAAGCCGATTCCCTGGACCATTATCTCACCTTGCAATGTGACGTTGGCTGGGCCGGCCATCTGCTGCCCGCCATGACGCACCTGCACTGGCCTAACTTCGCCTTGTTGAGCCACTATCGTCAGCGGTCCTGCCTTGCAGCAGGACGTCAGATAGCTACCTAAGCACCTAAATGCCACCGGACAGGCAACATGAAAACCAAAATCCCCGGATGACAGAGCTGTGGGCTGCAAATGTTAATTAACCAAAACAAAGTCAATAGGTAAAGTCATACAGTTGTTTATTCTGAATGATTTGCACATTTTAGATGCAAGCCTGACTGGTTTCTGACGCTTATTAAAGAAATCCATATTCACTCGGCTCAGACACTGACGACCCTGAAGCAAAAACTAATGCACAACAAATACACCATCAAGCTTTGAAACCGCTAATGTTTGCATGATAATATTTACAAGCGGGTTTGGGGGGAAACTTTTTATATACCGAATCAATTGACCCAGTAGTTTAGCATTACAGTCCTTTGTAACACAAAACCATCTGTACTTTTCATCATCATTATCGATAAAAGAGCTGATCAGTAAACATCAGGGGGCGAAGTGTCAATAATTGTGGGTACAGAGAGAGGTTGCATAACTGTGAAAACGTTTTTTTCCTTTTTTTTAAAGGTTGGTATTTCTCAACATTGCATTAAAGTATTTTTACTACTTTCTTGTCAGATAGGACATCTGTATTCACCCTCATATGTTCCTAGGGGGTCGAAAGCTGCAGATGGGCCACATAAACACACAACAAAACCTAAAGCTTGGTTTGGTTTGAATGTACCATATTTAGCCATCTAAATATATCCAATACCTTCGATATATTAAATTCTGGTTTCTTGTTTAAGGGGAAATGAGAACGTACGGCATCAGCAATGAAAAAGTGGATAAACGAACACAAGACTAACGTTTTGTAGTGCGTGACAGCACAGGATTTCAGGACATCCAAAGGAATCCAAGCTGAGTAATTTGGTCTGCCTCATCTCAGAAAGCAGGAAGGGGAGGGTAGAAGACAACAGAACTGCCATTTAATTACACGCGAACCCATTTATTTCAACCTTATACTTTTCAGCTAGTAACTAAAGACCGATTACACACAAGTGACCTTGCCCCCCTGGGCTCATTTCCCAGACGGCAAGCACGTTACCGTGTGACTCCAATTTGACTTCCATCACCAAATAAGCTCATTCTACTGAAACAGTAGCACTCTGTATCTTTTTTGTAACAGCCATGGGGAGGAATGGCATTGGCTTTGCCTGAAGTCAGTGCGAAGAAAGAAGAAAACAAAATCATCTAATGCCACACTCACATTATACACTAAAAACCTATTTTAGCATCATCACACATCATGTGAAACCCACAGGAGCTTAGAGATGCATTACATCCACATCACATGGCGCTAATGAAAAGTAATTCATTTTTACTCAGTCATGAGTTATGCCTTTCCAACTGAAATCAAAACCAGCCCCTGAGTTCGTAAATCTTCTGTAGCTTTAGCATCCATAGCCTGCTAGCATTAACATTTCTCTCCCCGTTATCAGATGCAAGGTATGTAATCATTTCCATTTATGTAATATTGCAAATTTGGAAACCGACGTGATATAATAGCCCTGCAGGGGTGTCTACAGTCCTTTATTTCACATACTCAATATAATCTAAGAAGGTAACTTAACGTTAGAATGGAGGCAAAGGAGGACAGGAAAAAGAATATTAATATCGACACTAAATACCAACAACTCTTTTTAATTTGGCTACAGCTCCTCAATACATTTCAACAGTCCCATTTTTTTTATTTTGACTCTGGAGGTGTAGCGTATTAAATGTCAATGCTCTTACCCGGAGAAAGACAACTATGAACAAGATCCCAAAAAGGACGGAAATCCTTTTGTCAGACCGTTTTTGCTATTGGACATTAAACGAGAATGCAAACAGATTAATGTTCGCATGTATAGTTACTGCACAGTTCCGACACATAGGGAAATATCTTAACCCCGTGGTACCTTCCAGCATGTAGGTCGGGTTGTCACCTATTATAAATAAATGAGCAGCCGTGGCGACTAACACAGAAACAAACACTCCTAAAATGAACAGGCTTAATTCCGCATTGGGTCTGGTGACTTAAACCAGTCAGTGAAACGATATATCTGTAGGAGGGGGAATTGGCCCTAACTAGAGGGATAGAATTGCACTGTGAATTCGTTTTATCGCACCCCCATCTCAGAATACACAATTTCTGAAAAAATACAGGTAGTGGCTAGAATACATTACGTAAATATTAGGTAAATCGCCACCGGTCAAAAACCAACGTTAATGACTTTACTCCAGGAAACTATGATCTAGTCATTAAAAAACACTGATTAAGCCATAGTGACACAAATGTATCAATCATGACCAAAGGCTTGCCTTGGAACATTCAAAAACAAAAACAAATGACCGACAGACCTGAAACTGATCAGTTTTCAAACAGTTTTTGCGATGACATTTTCTTAAAAAAGAATCAGTGACATAACGAGTACATGTTTAAATTATTTAGCTGGTTGTTTTTTATTCAGACTAACCTAGCCTGTTTTATTACAGCTAGCTTCGAAACCGTATGTTTTCGTAATTCATTCGTTCAACAAATTAGACAAAATAAGAGATGTGACAAAGGGCGTCGGTAGCCATGTAATGTTACCTAGCTAGATATGACGTTACTGAACGTGTCGCCAGCAAGTTAACTATAAAGCTAAGTAAACCTTTTGTGCATTGAAAAGCTGTCATCATGAAATGCGTCATAGATATTAAGAAAAGTTAAAAACATAACGTACATGAAATAAATGGTAAACAGTAACATATAAAGTGAAAATAGTTACCTACCAAGCTACTAAGGTTGCCAGCTAGCTGAACCAGTGTTTACTACCCGGAATATAAACCATATTACCTACTACGCAATCAGTTGTGCTTAAACTGTGCATACAAAAAGAAATGTAGATTTACTCACCTTCACAGAGAGTAACAAATGATAGAATCCAGGACTTCTCTGAACATGTTATGGAGTTATAATGTACCCATACCACGCTCAGTCTGCCTACACTGCTGCCATCTTGTCCAGGACAACAGGACGGTAGACCTCGCTCTCGTCAAAACCACCATCGCCCACATCGCAAACTTCAAATAACTTACGTACAAAATCATTCAGCTGGAAAAGACCAAGTTCATGACTTAGCTAACGTGTTCTGCTTTCATGAGAATAGCCTTTTTTTCTTGGTTGCAAGGGCGACGAAGCCCATTTTTCGATTCCGAAAAGGGACCAGTTGCCCCTAACTCCCCACTATCCCTCCCGTTCTGACTGGCGTTAACATGTCTCTCTCTCTCTCTCTCCCTGAGTGTGGAATGTTTTGTGAGAGTTAGACCAAAGCAATCGATTGTGAATTTTTGTAATATCCGCGATTACAGTAATATACTCGTACAAAATACAAAAAACACAGTCCGTAGCCACCGCGTGTTTATATATGTATACACACACACGCACACATATATACATACATACATAGTACTGTAGCCTCTTTTCTAAGTATTCAGCATTCACCACTGCAACATGACATTATTTTGTTTACGCTGAACACGTCTTGTTTGTCTGTACACCCAATGGAAACGCATGGTAAAAATTACTTTTTTAAGCTTTTAAGCTACACTGCTAGCCAATGTAAAGACCGCCAGTCATGATGAGAGGGTTAGCTTTTTACAACGTTTTGACTTCACCTTCTCTTTCTTATTGAGACACATTTATTATTAATTTAATTACATAATATGTATTTAAGTACAATTGACCAACATGACGTTGACATTTTACACCTTTTTACCTAAATACATTTCTTGGACTGAAATTACGGCTAACATCGCTCTAGCCATCTGTTATCATGTAAGAAGTCCAACTTGCATTGCTTTAATGTATTGTTGTGAAATGTTAAGATTTAATCCTGCAGCAGAAAAATAATAGTCCATGGCAGAGAATACAAAAAGAAGAAAAATTGCGGCACATTATAGTTTCATGAATAGGAATTTTATCATTTGCACACCATGAACTGCACATAAAGAATCTTTTTCGTTCTTGACCAAACAACACCATCCGTGGGTTGCCTGTGTTTCTAGTTTCAAATCAAATCAAATTATTTTATTGTCACTCAGCTACCTACACAAGTGCAAGTAGTGATTGAAAGTCTTGGGTGAGGCCCAATCGACACAGCAGTTATTAAACACCATAAACAAAATCTGAACAATACAGTATTTTTGTATCAAAATATACAACAATATACACAAAATACAGATGTACATACAAATAAGAGTTACAAGAAGGGAAAATTACTAATTTTTTAGTATGGGTAATTGTTGGACTACATATTGTATTATTATTATTATTATTATTATTATTATTATTATTATTATTATTATTGTTATTATTTAACTGATACTTCATCTAACTAGACTAAATAATTGTTCAATAACGC
Source organism: Hiodon alosoides (assembly GCA_025775065.1). NCBI lineage: Eukaryota > Metazoa > Chordata > Actinopteri > Hiodontiformes > Hiodontidae > Hiodon > Hiodon alosoides. The sequence goes on along the minus strand of JAOYSI010000002.1, from coordinate 2,361,899 downwards.
TCACACCAATAGTGACCACAAAACAAATATTTGCCTCGACTGACATGGTCAACTGCTTGTGTAATTTAATGATTGATCCATGAAGTGGGGAAATATTGTATAAATTGACTCTATTTTCTGTTGCACACAAAATAAACAAGTGCTTAAAAATTCACAAATTTCATTTCCCTGCAGGGTAGTGAAGTGAAGAGTGATATCAGTATGCAAGTTGCCAAGGAAACTGCCTCTTTTTTTCTCAAGAAATGCTTTGATAGAATCTGTGATATATTGTTGTAGTGGGTACTAATTTAAAATTCTGAGTGAGTGATGAGAACTATTAAAATGAGTAATGCTGACAAATATAAATAGATGCTATTACCAAAGCAGCCTATTCCAAGGAAACATGATTGGTGCATTTGTGTTTGGGTACATGAGTAATGAGGGAGAGGAAAACTCGCAGCACTCCAATGCACACAATCCTCAACCCCCAACGTAAATATCACAATCCCAGCCATGTTCATCTGTACACTGTTAAAATGTTACATTTGTCTATAACCAAGACATGCATTCACAATATTGTAACAGGCATATCTGTAAAATATGCTTAAATATGTTGTAACCATAGTTTGAGGCCTTGTTTAATGTGATTGAATTTGAACAACACTTGCCATACACCGTCATTGAGATGGTCTTCTGCTAACTCAGTGAATCAGAGGGCCATTCAGGCAATGATCTGAGCCTTACAAGATATAACTAGGATAAGACATGGGCCAGCTGGTCAAACATGGTAGGCCAAATGGTTTCCTCGCTTTTGGAAGGAGACCCTGCCAGCTGCTTACCTTGTTTCTCAGATGGGTGTAACTGCTTAGTGGCTGTGTTTTAATGTTTAATTCATTTAATTCAGACAGCACTTTTGAAGGGTATACTTCAGTTAAACAAGATTGTTATTTTTGGTCCAGTTAAATGTTACAACAAATAAATCAGACAATGTAATAAAATACAAGTTGTGTTATAAGTTTTGAATAAAAACAATGACGATGAATGAATATCAATATATCTACAGCTCCAGTGTATAGCCAGATGCATCATTTATTAAATGCTTTTGAAATGTCATGGCATAATTCATCTTTTAGTTATGCATTTTGAGGGGAATTTAGTTTTCCTCTAAATACAAAACTCTCACAAATCCATATTTTTTCTCTGAAAATAAATATTCAATCAACATTACAGGCTTTTTTGATCTTGTAAATTAATTTTCAATATGTTGCGTCCTTTGATCCAAAAAGTAGAATGCCCATTTTGGCTTTTCTTTTATAACCGCTGCTTAACTCAGTAGCAAAGATTTATCTTTTTCAAATGAATAATTAATCTAAGAAATTTGAGGTAATCTGAATTTTAAAAACACTCATAAACGTCTCACAGTAGCTTCTGCCAGGAACAATAAAGATAAGAAAGTATCCACTGCAGCCTTATTTAGGTAAATAGAGATGTGCTGTCTGCTAGGTTGGCTCCCACAGTTAAAACTGACATGAGCACACACGTAAGCAGACCGTCTGGAAGCACAAGAACAACAAAAGAAACCACATTGGGTTGTCTTAAGACATTCCCTGCCCAGGGTAGCCAACTGCAGAACTTAAGTAACCCAATCCTCCCAGCAACTGGTTGCTTCAGCTGGGAATAAACAAGGCGTATATTCAGCTTATGAAACAACAGGTGAAGGCAAGTTGTCACTCAGTGTCTAAGAAGTCTTACGCCACATGAGTTTTACTAGCAAGGAAATCAGGCGTGCTTCACTTTCTGTGACACTAACAATTGAGTTAGTCACATTGAGAAATGTTAGGATTGACTATATCTGAATCAAATTCTCTAAATTATTTTACTGTCAATTTGCAAATTCTATGCAAACCACATCCATTCAGTTCATGAAAGTAAAGAAACCATTACTTTACACAGAAGGGGGATGTCGCAGCTAGAATGTCAGATTAGGTAAATTGTTCCACCATACTGGCAAAACCCTGCAGGGATGGAAAAGATACAAGCATTAAATGAGAATAACATTTTTTTTTATTTCTTGGTTGAATTTTTGAGTCCATCACCTGGGCCCAATTACATTCAACAGCATAAAACATTGTTCCAGTGATTCAATGTCTTCCGTCAGTGTGCTCATATGAGCTCAAATTTTTCTACCATGTTTGCAAAGCATACATCTGTGGAGCAGCCATAGCCAACAAAAAAACATAATGTGACAGAAATCAAGTTTAGATTTCGAGATCTACAACCATCTATCATAGCTGCACATATTTGTTAATTTAATGACCATAGAATTTCTATATGTTAATAACATCCTTTCATAACCACAGAAGGACTGTATTCACTGAGCTCTGACCATCTAATTAAATGACATAACCTGCTGTGTGGGAGGGTCTTGCCGAGAAGAGTGACACCTCACACCAGCGCGCAGATGGCATTATGGGCACTCTCACATAGAAACCAACACACCTGTTACCATCAGTAACCTAGGACGTGAGCATTGGGTTGCCTGCAGGTGACAGGATGCTCGTGAGAATTTTATTTCTACACGTGTTTGAATGAGATGCTCTGTGCTCCTTTATTACGGCCTGTTCTCTATTTTCTTTGTAGTTTCCCGCCACCCTCTAGTGTTGGGAAAACATATTGCTTGTCAGTACTTCCAGCAACGTTTCGAATACTTCGCAGTAGTGTATAGCAAATCGCTGAATAAGTAGTAAGTCATGGGCTCTCCAGTAAATTAGCTGCTGTATTCGTAATTCAAATATCAAGTAACCCCACCGCCCGTTCATTAATCCAAACCATACTTAACCGGGAATAAGATCCAGGGGTAGATGTGTAACATGGCGTGTTCGTATTAATGTTGACTGTTCCCGGTGAAGATTTGTTTATGGGAAGGGGATATGGTCACTGTTCTTACGTCTTGCTTGATCATGTTTTGTCGAATGGGATATGGTCAGTGTACTTACGTCTTGATTGACCGTGTTTTGGACACTACGGCTCAACTGCATCGAACATTGGGAACGCCTGGGTTTAAACCCGCTTTAGTCATAAACAGATTCTTGTTGCAGCGAACTATTCCAGGGTTTAAACCTGAGGTCTGCCTCAACCATATTCTACACCTCGTCCTCAATAAGGGTACAAATTAATCTGTGTTTTGTGTGGTTTCGTTGGCTTCCGTAATTTCTTCACACTTGCCTGCTCTCCTCTCTTCAAGAAATAGGCCAATTTCTAACTTACTTAAAGGCCCTGAGAAATAAATTAATGAGTCCAGATTTGACATATTATTAGGCCCTATTGTACTGGTTGAAAAAATTAAACCACTCGCAGTAAGTTATTTCTAGTGCTTCACTTAATAGGCTACTAGCAGCACATATAGCGAACACATTAAAGTGTCAACGTTTTTTATAATAAAAGTTTTTTAAATAAAATTTACTAAACAAGCATATAATAAAACAGAAACCGCATAACAACTTGTCTGATTTTTATTCACTCTGGAAAATGGAATCTGTTAAGCTGTGTGACAACCTATTTTTGTAAAATTGTACTAATCCCATAACAAATAACGTGTGTGTTTATTGAAATAGCGAAGAACTGAGCTAAATGCCAGACACGAGAACAGCTTTGAGGATTTCCCGTGTCAACCATGTGTTGAACTATGCACAAGTGAATTATGGGAAATGTATTTCATTACGATTATCTCGTGTTTCGAGGAATTTAATTTCGATTAGTTCTCGTTTTAATAACTCGTATGGACAGCATGTGAATGCTCGTTGCAATTTAGTTACATTTAAATTTAATTTTCCATCTGTACTACTTCCCACGCGAGGGAGACTGACTTACTTTTAAAAAATATTTATTTAGGGGGAAATTTTTTGTTTATCCCAGACTGGTAACAATTTATATTTGGCTAAATTAATTTTATAAATTTATAAATTACTATACACTTGAATTAATATATGACGGTATCATAGTATTCTGAACTAACGCATTTTTTTAACCCGTTTTCAAAATTACACATCTACCGAATTTTAACTGCTATGCGAAAAGACACCTGTAGGGGGTACTTCTTGTACATCAAGAATCTGTGCTGAAGCGGGCGACGACGCCATTTTATCCGAGGAGCGGCGGTGTGAATTAACAGGAGATACCCCAGGCATGCATAAATAGTTTTTTTTAAGCTTCTTTTTTTTTTAGATTTACAAACTCTTCATCGAGTAGATTGTGTTCTTGGTACTGTTTAAAGCTGACCAATAATGTCTGCGGAAGTAACGTCCGACCAGGTAAGTGCTTATAACGTATTTTGAGTTATTTTGTAAACATGGTCATGGCCGAGGCCTGTATTTATGGACCTTTCTTACTAAAATTTCACGAGAGTTAACGTCTTTAAATAGCAACCGTTTCAGTTGAAGTACTTAACTTTACCAATACAAATAATCCCACCGTCTATAAAAGAACCACAGATATATTATTTTACCGAATACATAGTACCGGGGTAGGAGATTAGGTAATGTAAGAACGCGTTTTAAGAAACTGCTAGTAACTGGACCCTAATTTCACAAATTGCTTGTAGGTCATGAATTATTTTCCTGAATTAAACCGCGAGACTGTAAACGGTCGTGTAATTTGCAAAACTTCGTAGGTTTTTTTTAACCATTTAATTGGCAATTTGCCCGCCGCCGCAGTGGCGGTTGTTGCCTAGGCCTCAATGAGTTTGCGCAAATTGTGTAACATGTTTCAAACACATCTGAACCAGATTTACCACAGTCACTTAGTTGTTCACAATTGCATGCGTGATTTATACCTATGTCATCTGTTAGTTTTTTCTGACAATTTAGTTTGCTTCGCGCTACCCTAACTAGATATTCTCAAAAGTCGATATCGACAAAAAAAAAAAAAACGCCCATAATCTTTCCCCCCCGAGCGGCATGGTCTTTTGTCCTGTGTCTGGTGCTCCATTGGCATGAGTTTTTAATGGAGAGCAGATACAATTTTAAATCCTAATTGGTGTAACTTATTCCAATTCAATGTGGGAAATTGATATTCATAACTTCGTAACTATAAGGTTAGTTTGATAGTAATGGATGCTGGATCATTTCTTAGCGTGAAGCCTTTTGGGAGCTAGAAGTTCTTTTTTTTTTTAATGACAATATTATGTTTGACCAAATGCCTGCAGGATGTTCAAACATGTAACACCTGTTGTAATTCCTTTGATTATTTTTGCCGCCTTAGTCATGTGACTAATGTTTATCAACCTTTTACAGGCAGCGGAATATATCCCAGAAAAGGTGAAAAAGGCAGAAAAGAAGTTGGAGGAAAACCCATATGACCTTGACGCTTGGAGCATTCTGATTCGAGAAGCACAGGTTTAGTGACGCAGGATTGCATTTCCTTCTACCTGGGGGGGACGGTTCTGGGGAGGTTGTGTGGGGAGTCTGGTGGGTTCTTAAACGGCGAACTTGGTTACCCATCATGTACATGTCACCTAGGATTGTCCACGTGAAACGGTAATGTTTAAACGACCTCTACTTTTTAGAACCAACCTATAGACAAAGCCAGGAAGACGTACGAGCGACTTGTCGCCCAGTTCCCAAGTTCTGGCAGATTCTGGAAACTATACATTGAAGCTGAGGTTAATGAGTTTTTATTCTTTCAAAAATGACATGTGTGCATGGGTGTGTGTATCTCAAAAGTATCAACAATGTGAATTTCACACTTATTGGACAAAGTCGAAATGGGTTTTGAACAAAGTCATAAAACGTAACCCTTTCTTTTCAGCAGCAGATTGTATATGTTCCAGGGGTTACACCCATCATACATAACTGTAGTTTATGGGGTCAAGTGCACATCATTGTTGCATGTTGGATCTGCAACAGCATTAAACTGTTTTAATGGTATTGGAGTGCTTTAGCCTTTTATTCACTTGTCGTGTCAATTTATTGCCTCCCGTGTCATTTCTTTGAGGTTTTATTTTTCTTTATTGAAGAAATTATTTCAAGTGTTAGGTTAAACTCCACACTTCTGATGAGTTTTTTTTTTCTTTCTTAGCTGTGTTTTGTTTTTTGTACTTGAGCACTTTTCTGCAAAAGCCAACACATTTGCAGCTTTCAAGTCCTGCTCATTTTATTTTTAAATTGTGCTTGGTTTCCCCATTAACCCCCTTTACTCTGACTCCAATTTAGTCTGTCGAGCTGTGTGACTACAGAAGTTGTGCACACATGGTTAATTATTTACATGTCCAGCTCTTATTCTTGAGACATTTTTAAGGAACCAGAAGCCCTCAAACTTCCTACTCGCACTAAGTCATGTTTGGGAACTGTTCTGTGAAGGCAGAAATACATCTTACGTTTCCCTCTTATTATCCACTTTTTTTGGTCTAATTCTCGGCTGAAATACTGTAAAAGCAATCCAATAACCCATGTTTTTGTTTATGGGTTTGATCAATTGAGCAAGTCACTCCTGTCATTACTTGTAAAATAACGTTTAAATTGACAGTGTGTAATGACAAAAGTGCTGCATGCTTTAATTAGGCCAAGGTAAGGACAAATTGCATTGCTGATTCATGGTTAGTGAAAGTCCTGACCAGGAACTGAGATTGATATACCTGCCTATTTACTTGTTGCTTTTAACTTTTGAATCTTGACTGATTAGATTTATCGTAGTTCCGCATGGACCTTACCTGTATGAGTTTCTTAGTTCTAAACATATAATGTGAATTGCAGTTTCAGTGGGTACATCTTAAACTGAAGCTAACTATTCATTTATAACGCTGAACCCCTTTTTAAGATTCAACATGGGATATTAATTAATCTTAATTGTATTGTATATCCAGTTGACATTCTGAAATGTAGGCTTTTCTTGGGAGGGGGGTGAAAACTTGGTAAGTATTTAACTGGACTTGAACTTCATAAAGGGCTTGATTTGGGCGTAGAAAAAGTTTGTCCATCTCTTATCTTCAAAGGTAAGGAAGTTGCTTTTCTCTATGTACACAATATGCTTGTCCCTAATTGGCTGTGCTCATCACATAGAAATGTCTCACCCAAACATTAGCCAATGTTCATTTTGTGCAAGGAGAAAGGCATTATTTTTCCCCCCACTAAGTGTAAGCATAGATTATTTCAAACAGGCTTAAAACGTTTTAATACGTTGGAAAGAGCTTGCTCATCCATCTAAGTACTGAGTGAAATTGCTGCAAATCAGAACATGATTTCTTACAGCTTCATTGCCACACACCCATTTATGTTTATTTAAATTGCAGTAACATTATTGGATAATGTGCTTGGTGACGCAGTCTGAGTATATTTCTGAAAAAAATGTATCTACCTGCTGTGAGTTTAGTACATAGTTATGTTTCAAATAAATTATACTTGTTTTATTAAAATTAGTCAGGTACTCCACAGGTTAAACTTATGTCCAGTATAGCAATATTGAGTCATGGCAGAATATTGCACGTTACACGTGTATTTTTTTTTTGCTAGTTTCACTTATTTGACTAGAGAAGACATACGGGGAAATGACAAATTATATTTTTTGGATGAATGCTGAAATTGTTTTTGTTTTTTAAAATTACGTTTCTATTTAATACGTTTTGGTTTATTTTGAAATTTGGCTGCAAGTTGTTCATCAGCTAATACCCCAACTTCAAAATCCACTTGACTCTTCAGCATGACACTACAAATTTTTTTTCCAGTCAAAATTAAGACATGGATGATCTATATGTTCTTAGCCAAGTTTAAGGGGAGACAGTTTTTGGGTAGCTCTAGTTTTGATTTAAGTATTTGGGCCTTCTTAATATACATTTTTTTCTCCTGGAGTGGCACTGTAGCCACATCCAATGAGGACAGTTTTTATTGGTCCAAGACCAGTGGCTCCAAGCCAATGTCTGACAGAATTCTGTGCTTGCGTGAAAACTTAAGCATCTATATTTGAGACTCCTATATTGTGCTTAAGTGTCTCAGTGTCTCCTTAACCCCATGTCACCCTGCTGCTTGTTCAGGTGGAATCCGTAAGGATAGCGCCATTTAAGAAAAAGCCTCTATGCGGCTGCAGCTGCTTTGGTAGTTGCAGAGACAGGCACCACGGTTCATCTGTAAATGCAATGCATATGTGCCTTTATTATTATAGCTCAGGCCAATGTTTTCGTAAAACTTTATTTCAAAAATGCTTTCCACAAACACATGTTTTTACCTGCAGTTACTCTTAACTTTGCATTTTAATTATTCTTCTGTACAGAATTTATTTGTACTAATGCAAGTCACAAAATCAAACTTTAAGGGTACATAATAAAGAATTACCTCCAATCTGTACTTTGAATTATTGCATCGTGCATTTTTTTTTGTGACGTATAGACAGTTTGCAGGTGATGGCATAGTGTCCATTGTCAAATTGCCTCTGTTTGTGTTTTCATGACAAGTGTCACCCTCATCCCAAATAAAATCCTCTGTGTGTCTCCTTAATCATCTTGGGGCTCACTTAATTCAGTGGATGATAGATGCACATTCTGTTAGGACTTTGTGTTTATGATTGGTAACTCAAATTACAAACCTTTTTTTTTTAACTTTCAATAGGAAACCCAGGCTGTGAATTACGTCTTTTACAACTAAGCAGCAGACTTGGTTGTCTTGGTCCCTGGCTCTTAATCGATTTGTAGCTGAACTTGCCTAAATTTGCGAATCCTATCTGGATCAATCGTAGTGCAGAGGGGTGTGGATCGTCTTTGTATGTTACTTGGTAGAAGTTCGTTCTCTACTTTAACGAAGATCCCAATTTTTCCCCCCCGATTTGAGAGCCACCCAATTTGATCCTGCTCAAATATGCAAGCTTTATGTCGTTTTGTGAATATTTTTGCAATTAAGCAAATGCTTAAGATACTTAGACCTGTGTGTTTCATTCTTAGTGCTCACCCCCACTACTTAATGTGTATCACTCTTCCTGTACAATGAATATTTTCTTTCAAGGGGTCAGTAATTATACATGTATTTATGTTTCCATTTTTGTTTTTAAGCAATATTGATCTAGGAAACAAAACGTGCAGTTCATACGGTGCTGTATCGTCGGACTAGTTAAATGTCATGTGATCTAATGGACAGATGGTCACATTCTAGGAGCTAAGTATTCATTTATTTTACTCTTAAAGGGCCATGTTCGCCCCTATGGACGAGCATGTTACTTGGTCTTGTTGGCTTTCTGAACCGAATTGTCTGTAATCATCTTGGAAGTTTTTTTATTTTCTTCATAATATCTTGGGAGAGGTAGTTTGTTTTTTGTTTTTTTTTTCCCCTTTCCTTTTCATATTGAATCGTTATTTGACCCTTTTAGTGCTATAGGTAGCTATAGTCAGCATTGACTTTTCATTGTTCATTGCTTTTGAAAATGGGCAATATGATGATATTGCTATTGGATCAAAGTTATATAAAATTTGACCAAAATGGCTTAAAAAACCTGTTAATGTTATTTCTAATAGTATTTGAGTGTTGGGCTTTGTAAAATCCTCCGACCTTAACTGAGTTCGTAGTTGATCCTTTTTTTTTTTTTTTTGCTAAAATATTAAATACGTCTTCAACACGATTTACGTTTTAAGAGACCTGAAAGAATTAGATTTTGTGTGTCTGTTTTATGTTTGGATCCCTGACTCAAGATCCTACTAAAGACTACTTAGTGTGTACAAACAAAGATGACTACTTGATTTGTAACTTAGTAAAGTGTATTGATAAGTATACTTAACTGTACTCATTAAATGGTTATTTTGTAACGATTTAGTGTTTTTTTTCGACCATAATGAAACAATTAATGATCCCATACCAAGCATTACATTTTTTAATTGGTCACCACCAGAATGAGTACTTTAAAAAATAAAAATATATTAATTATATTTATATTTTTAACTATTGTGTCCAAAGGGTCTATTATCGTTCAAGTGAAATGAAGGGTTAATCTCTGGGTTCTAAAATGGATTCTGGATTTTTTCACTTTGGCATGAGCTTTTGAAAGATTTTTAGGATTTTTTTTCTCTATCGAGAAATTTACATTTTTTGCTTTATGGTGAAATTAATTTTTTTTGTTGTCTTTGAATGTTGCATCTGGGTTATGTACTGTGTACAGCTTTGCTGTCATTTACATACTGAAAATACTGAAGCGTTTTAATGGGGAAATATACATAAACATCATCTTATTTAATAGTGTTGTTGACAAATCCAGTGTTTCTTTTAAGTGACTGGCCGTCTAATACATTGTTTTGAATTTTTCATTTTCCAGTGTTTTTGATAACCAGAGAACATATTGGAATGGTTTCACTGACGTCTGTAGAGACCTGACTTACCTATTATATTGTAGGATGTGTTAATTTCATCTATTTTATTTATTAACTTACAGTTTTGACCCTAACACTTCCAGTACAGTAACCTGTAAAACTGGGCTTAACACTTTAGCTCAGATTCTGCAAGATTTTGTAACAATGACAATCTACGCCTCTTAAATACCTGGTCTTACTCTATTTAAGTATGCTTTGGGTTGAGTCGGGACGCTATAATACAATCCTTTCCAGGATTTGTTGCTAAACCTCCCTTATGCTTCAGTAGTTCACAGCACAATGTAATTTGTATCCCCAAAGATGAGGCAGTCTGTCATATGGTGTAGTTTCCTGTACTTTCTGACTTGCATAACTATGGAATTTCTTTAATGAGCAACATGTGATCGGAATTGTCAGCAATAACATTATTCTAATTTAGTCCCCTTAGGCAACTAGTGTGCGGCTGTCGTCTGCACGCAATGCGTAGTCTGGCTCTTTCTGCTGACCTCAGCCAAGAGTGCATCCTAGTCGTAGAACTGGGGCTGGTATCCAGTGCTTAGGCTGGCCTGCAGAGTCGGCACAGCTCAGGCATTCGCCTGCCAGAGGAAACCCCCCCCCCCCCGCTGAGGTCACCACCCCTCACATTCTTCCTAGTGCCAGAAGAAGAGTGATGCCCTGTTATGTCACTAACACTGAGGTGCTGCCTCTAGCTAATGAAATCTTGAGCCTGCAAATAGTCTGTTTAATCACTTTTTTTCCAATACCGCCTTTTTGTGCGTGAAGCAGTAAATTACATCTTAGCAACTGTCTAAATTGGGTGTTGCATCAAAACTGCATTATGCACGCCCCTGGGAATTGGATATAGTTCTGCTCATGATGCAAGGATGACCTAAATAGATTTGTCAAAAGGCAAATTGCAGCAGGCAACATAATAAAACTATTTACATTCAAACTCCCCTAGTTTTTTAAATATTTATTTATTAATGCCGATTTGGAAATATTTTGTGAACTTCACTTTGTTGATCTGAGCGAGACTGTTTGTGTGCATGTGTAGATGTTTTCATCTTTCAGCATTGACATATTGAATGGGTTAGCCTATTGGATTAACACTTGATTTGCAATCTATCCACAGATCAAGGCAAAAAACTATGACAAAGTTGAAAAGGTGAGTGCCAAACTGGTTCAGGTTTAAGAACCGTCGCTATATTCTGGAAAATGATTGCAATCTACCAATGATTCATTCATCAACCATATGTCCTCCAAATGAAGAACGAGGTGACTTTGCCTCCTATGATGTGTTCCTATAACCTGTCACTACTGCTAAACCACCGTGCACTGGAGAGACGGCCGTCAAGCCCTTTGTGTATGGACTGTTACTTCAGATGTTGTTTCTTCACTTTAGAGATGGGAATCTTATCCTGGCAAATGGGGCGTGAGATTAAACAGACCATTTATAGCCTTGTGAGGTGGGGTGTAAGGGTGCGCGTTGGTGTCTGTACGGGGCTGCCACTGTGGTTGATCTCTGGTGTCACACCTGCACCCCCAGCTCCGGCTTCGGCTTCCTGCCTGTCACGCACACACACCTCTTCCATTTTCAGTGTGCGCTTCAGGCACATCTGACCTAACGGCACTACACCACAGGGCCGTCAAACCACGATGAGCACTGCGGCTTATTTATCTTTAGTCCCACAGGTTGTGACAATCGTCCACTGCTCAAATTGGGGAGAGAATCTAAGTAAATACAGGAAGGTTCAGGCGGTACAGGGCTTCATTAAAAACATCCAGACCCAGGGTTCATCTCTGCATCTGTTATTTTGTTCAAAACAGAGGGGGACCTCTTACTGTACAGTGACTTATTTTGTTTGATATGTCTTGAATGCAGTGAGGCAGCAGCGGTACTGTGTATATCAAGATCCAGATATGGAGTCTCCTCAAACCACGAGATGATATTCGCGCCATGTTATTAGCACCATATCCGATTGCACTGGTTCTGGTGATGCCACACTGAGGCAGGTGCTCTCCTGTACAAATCTCTCCCTATAGCTCTTTCAAAGATGCCTGATGAAAGTGCTGCACATCGATTTGTGGAAGTGCTACCTTTCCTACGTCCGCGAGACTAAAGGCAAGCTGCCAAGCTACAAGTAAGACGACTCTCTCCTTCCCACAACGCTGGTGTGTTTATTATTAATGGGTGTGATTATCCAGGACCGTGGCAGGGAGTTTTGGCTGGACGGTTGTTCCAATCCCCTGTTACGTTGCTGTTCAATAGGCCACAGCCTGTTTTGGCTTTCTGCAGTGCAATAAATATAACAAAAATGATTGTTTATGCATTTTCTTCAAATTTGAGCTGCTAGACTACAAAAGCAGCATCCATCCATTTTTTTTACCCCTTGGTTATTGGTGAAATTTAAAATTCTAGGGTGAAAATGTTTTACACACAATATAAAGTAAGTTCACTTGCTTGTTACAGAGAAAAGATGGCACAGGCATATGATTTTGCCTTGGATAAGATTGGGATGGAAATCATGTCATATCAGGTAAATGTCTGCATGCGGACACCCTTTCACACACCCACCGTGCACCTTCACCGCAAACCCTGCTCTCAAACCCGTCCTCTCTTTTCAGATATGGGTGGACTACATCAACTTCCTGAAAGGGGTGTAAGTATACCGATCATACAACCATATTGAGGAGAATCTCTTCTCCCCTTGCTATACACAATAGGTGTAATGATGATTTCTGTACTCGCGTGCACTTCTGCAGCCCAGTGATTCAGTGATTTAATGCGTGTGTCTGTGATATCGTGCACTGCAGCAAGTTCAATGTGCACATCCAGCGTTTGTGCAAAATGCTTATAATTAGAGGTCTCTTGACTCCAGTCCCTAATCCGGTTGGCTTTATAAGCTTCCCTAAATCAGCAAATGTATAGAAACCGTAGAATAGGTGATTTAGGGCAGCTTATGAAACCAGCTGGATTGGGGATCACTTGCTTAGATCGGAAAGAAAAACTCATATTAGCTAATTGGCTAATCTCTTCTCTGGGCTTCACTTTGGTTTTAATTCAAGCAAACGTTTGAAACCTCTGTCATTTACGAAAAGGTGTCATTCTGAAATCTGAATTTGTCTAAGGCATTTTTTAATGCTTGTTTTGTTCTCTGCTGCTTTAGGTTTTAATATTCCCACTGGATTCAATCACAAAACAAACATTTTCTGTGGTTTACCGTATGCGGTTGCGGCTTTGTGCAAGCCAGTCAAATTCTTCCACAAATTCTTCTTTCCCGAAAACCGTTGCCACACAGTTGGAAGCACAGACTTGTCTAGAATTTCATTGTATTCTGTTGTGGCCTAGCCCAAACCATGAAAAACAGCTCCAGACCGTTATTTCTCATCCACCAAACTTTACAGCTGGTACTATGCATTTAGCGTTATGTAGCGTTCTCCTTGAATCCTTCAAACTCATTTTCATCCGTTGGACTTGCCAGGTGGTGAAGAGTAATTAATTACTCCAGAGAACGCATTTCCACTTCCATGGTGGCGAGATTTTACCCACTCCAGCCAATGCATAGCGTTGCACATGGTGATCTTAGGCTTGGAATTGTTGGAATGGTGGCATCCTATGATGGTGCCTTGTTGAAAGTCACTGAGCTCTTCAGTACGGGTTATTCTATTGCCAGTGTTGGTCTACAGAGGTTGCAGGGCTGTGTGCTTGATTTAATGCACCTATCAGCAACAGGTGTGGTGGAAATGGCTAAATCCACTAATCTGAATTGAATTGAATCCACTAATTTGGGTGTCTGCATGGTCATGTAATGTATATGATTAATGTACACTCATGAGACAAGCAGACATGCTGTGCTTTGGTGAAGGCAGGATATAACTTGTGATTGAGTTTATTTAAAAATACATCTCTGAGCAGTGCACCTTTTTTGCCCCGTTTTCACAGAGAGGCAGTGGGCTCTTACGCAGAGAATCAGCGCATCACAGCCGTGCGGCGGGTTTACCAGAGGGGCTGTGTCAACCCCATGATCAACATTGAGCAGCTATGGAGGGACTACAGCAAGTACGAGGAGGTGAGGACCCTCCAAGGAGAGACGTGGGGGTGTCGGTTGTGATGAAGAGTCTGACTACGTGATTGGGGGATGGAACTGTGCCCTAGAATGTGGTCCCAGAACTTCACATAAGCGACTTCACCTTACATCCAACTGTTTTATTCATAAAGATGTAAAGATTTTGGGGTCTCTCTGACATTTAATTAAGTTTAATAAGGTCAAAGTACGGGAGATAATAAATTGCCATAATGATAATCCTTGCCTTTTGAAATAGGGCATCAATGTGCATCTAGCAAAAAAAATGATTGAAGACCGCAGCAGAGATTACATGAATGCGAGGAGAGTAGCTAAGGTAAGTTGTCTAGTCTCCTTTTTTTTCCCCCCCCATCGTCCCATTAGTTACAGTAGGATTTCTTGGTGACTGATTTTCACAACAGTTATGATTGATCCGAACAACTGTACTTTAATTTGCTGCCAAATATCTTCATAATCGTGGCAAGCTCACAAGCCTATGGTGAATTCCGTGAGAGGTATTGAGCTGTGCTACGCAGGTAGCAGCATTGGAGTGCTGTGGTTGGAGCACCGACTTACTTGTGGTTGGAGCACCGACTTACTTGTGGTTGGAGCACCGACTTACTTGTGGTTGGAGCACCAATACTTGTTAGTTCAAAGCCAAGGGGGCTCTTTAAGAAGCCATTGCACCCTTGAGCAAGGCACTTGATCTTAATTGGTTTAGCAAATTTTCAGCTATAGAAAATGGGTGAATTGTAAGCCGTTGCTCTGAATAAAGGACATCTACGTTAATAGTATGCTGGCAACCGAGCAAGTGTACAAAGCCAGTGTGGTCATGTGTGCAGGAGTATGAGACGGTGATGAAGGGCCTGGACCGGAACGCCCCGTCGGTGCCTCCACAGAACTCCCCGCAGGAGGCCCAGCAGGTGGAGATGTGGAAGAAGTACATCCAGTGGGAGAAGAGCAATCCGCTGCGCACTGAGGACCAGACCCTCATCACCAAGAGAGGTGAGGGACGAGAGACTGCAGCACTGACCTTGGATCAGTACGTGGTGATCTGGGAGAACACTGTCCACGCCCTAAGCCTTCTCACTTGTCTGGTGTGGAAGGGAGGAAGATCTGGATGCTGTGCTCCTTCCAGATAATACAAAACGTACTAAATGTATTTTTGTTGCATTTTAACGTCGTGATGGTAATGATATGCCGATTTGTCCTTTTCAGACGGTAAGCTTTTGTGAACCCTGAGCCTTTGATGAGTGTTGTTGGCTGGGCATACACTGTACCATCAGTGAGGATGTTTACAGACCTTTACAGGAAAGCACCGTTGCCTCTCTTGCAGTAATGTTTGCCTACGAGCAGTGTCTTCTTGTGCTGGGCCACCACCCAGACGTTTGGTATGAGGCAGCGCAGTACTTGGAGCAGTCCAGCAAGCTGCTGGCTGAGAAAGGGGTACGTTTTCCCAGCGACCGCTCTATCATTCTGGGGGGGGGGGGTAGGGGACGCACTGTGCACTGTGCACTGTGCACTGTGCACTGTGCTCAGAACTGACCCTCTCCCCGTGTGTGTGTGTCTGTATCTGCCTCCTGCCTTAGGACATGAACAATGCCAAGCTGTTCAGTGACGAGGCTGCCAACATATACGAACGAGCCATCGGGAATCTGCTAAAGAAAAACATGCTGCTCTACTTCTCTTTCGCCGACTACGAGGAAGTGAGTGTGTCTGCTGGAACCTCCACGTCGAGATCCCGTCAGGCTTTCTTCACTTTCAAGTGTTGCTTTATACCCGTCCTGAAAATGTCCGTCATGAGTGCACTCTTTATTGGCAAAGTCAATCAAAAAAAAATCTAAGTCAATCATTTCTTTGAAAGATGGTCGTAAATATAACTTTTAAAAAAAGTCACCTGGCTTCTTCCCGTTCCCAGCATCTCTTTTTCGATACCCTCCCCAGCGTCGATTTGACCTCAGCGTTGTTGTTGGGTTGTTTGTCATGGTCTCTGAAATCCGGTTCAAGGCTTTTGTGAACCCTTAACCTCGGTCAAATGAGAGAACGTGTATGCTTTTGGTCAAAGAAAATTCATATGTACGATGTGTTAATGATGATCTATATGTCCTCCACAGAGCCGTATGAAACATGAGAAGGTACACAGCATTTACAATCGCCTCCTAGCCATTGAAGACATCGACCCAACATTGGTAAGACTGTTCAGTGTAATTATGGCTCTTGCTTGTGTAGTCACCACTATGCTCAAGAAAAATGTCTGAACCAGAAGAGAAAAGCAGAAATATGGTTAGCAGCTGGCAAGCAAGGGGTGATACAGTAAATTAATTTACAGTGTTTGTTCGCCAATTATGTAGTCTCAGCAGGGATAAACCGTGGCAGCATACAGAAGCAAAAAAGTGGTGAGATGCAAGGGACGGCAACTACTGTTATATTTTAATTTTGATTAAATGATATGAATATTAAAAATATTTTTTGTGTTACCACCATAATGTACATTTGACATGGTGGTAACGCAAACTAGTGAATATCAATTTGGCTCTTTCCTTTAATGAATCCAAATTCAAGTAAATACAATTTACTAAGCAGGTGTGTGGTGGTGTTCATTGCAGGTCTACATTCAGTACATGAAGTTTGCGAGGAGAGCAGAAGGAATCAAATCGGGCCGGACGATCTTCAAGAAGGCGCGAGAAGACTTGCGGACACGTCACCACGTCTATGTGTCGGCTGCGTTGATGGAGTACTACTGCAGCAAGGTCAGCCGGTCACAGAGGCCCTCACAGAGCAGAGGGGCCGGTCACAGAGGCCCTCACAGAGCAGAGGGGCCGGTCACAGAGGCCCCCATCGACATTAACCACACGAGAATCGCTCAAATTTGCGCTATGCTTTAAATTTATCTCCAGTGATAATTTGAGCACCCGTGATGCATTTATTGATTGACTTTCAGTTTATTGGCATATTTTAGAATACTTCTTGCAGGCTGACCCTGAGCAGCAAGGCACCAGTATTAGCTATTTCTAAAATTCTACAGTACCGGACACAAGCATGGTTAAGAATGAAGTGTTGTCATTTTTTTTATCATGCATTCTTTAATTGTGTAAAACTTAAAATCTGATATTCCTTCCATATTACAGGACAAGTCGGTGGCCTTTAAGATATTTGAGCTTGGCTTGAAGAAATACGGAGATATACCAGAGTACATTTTGGCATATATTGATTACCTCTCTCACCTTAATGGTAAGCCTTTTTAAATATTTAAAAAAAAAATATTATTAAAACTATCAGAGGGCACATGTTTGTCATTGAGCATTTAGGTTTTTATAATGGGCATTGGTGGCTATTATTAACCATTCTATATAGAATTTTGCCTGGAGACTCATCCATGTTTAATTGGGCAGAGATCCAAAAGCGTTCTCTGCTGAAACCGATAATGGATGACATTACAATAGACCTTATCAAGCAATCTAGCGACCTATCTCTCACGCTCAGGGCTAGCAGAGACACTCTGTACAGTAAATAAGCTAGACTGGTTTTTCATTTAACACAAAGAGCGGTAGGATTGGTCTTGGGGAAATAATTGTTGAAGGAAAATGGCAAACAAATAAAACCATCTAATTTCTCCCTTCCTGGCTCCCCCTCACCCCTCC
Organism: Hiodon alosoides; assembly: GCA_025775065.1. Lineage (NCBI taxonomy): Eukaryota > Metazoa > Chordata > Actinopteri > Hiodontiformes > Hiodontidae > Hiodon > Hiodon alosoides. The sequence continues at coordinate 2,343,900 of JAOYSI010000002.1, read as the reverse complement.
CATGTCAGAGGACAACAACACCAGAGTTCTGTTTGAGAGGGTTTTAACGTCCGGTAGCTTGTCCCCTGAGAAATCCGGGTAGGTTAAAACTCGACTCTCACCAGTCTCACTGTTTGCCTTTATTAAATTGATTAAAATACATTTTTGAGAACCTCTGCCCACTGGCTTGTGTTTCCATTGCAGGGAGGTGTGGGCCCGTTTCCTGGCCTTTGAGAGCAACATTGGCGACCTGGCCAGCATCCTGAAGGTGGAAAGACGACGCTTCACGGCCTTCAAGGAGGAATACGAGGGCAAGGAGACGGCCCTCCTGGTGGACAGATACAAGTTCATGGACCTCTACCCCTGCTCTGCCAGTGAACTCAAAGCACTGGGCTACAAGGTAGGATCGTAGCTCTGATCTGGCACTATATCCCTCGGCTAAGAGGTTTAGGTTACGCAAAGGAGGGAACGGCTACGCGAGTCTGGGCTCTTAAAACTGTGCAAATTAGGTGACTGTCAGCAGGCAAGATAAAAATACTTTATTTGGATAAACTTCATGTCATATATAGGGGTGGGAAACAATGGTCAGCATTTGATTTGAGTGTATTAAATCAATCAATCAAACTCTATTGGTTTATCAGCATTTTTACTTAAAGGATTTGGTACAAAGCGCTGCACAGATTGCGTTTGATTCCAGAGGGAATCAAAAGACCTGCCGAACAGGAAAAATATTTCCTAACTCCTGAGGAAGAGAGATCTGTAGGCAGGGATTGAGTAAAAAAGTAATGAGCCGAGTTCTGAACTTTGGAAGGTTGAAGCCAACAGTGCACTACAGGTGGTTCATTCTTGGTCCTTGCTGTACCACAATGGAGATATCAAATGTAAGGTTCTCGGGTTAAACAAATTTCAGAGATTGACCTGCTTCTGGACTCACGCAATTAAACCCTTCTGCGCTTGCCCGCAGGATGTGTCCCGTGCCAAACTCGCTGCTCTGATTCCGGAGGCGGTTGTAACCCCGTCTGCACCCACTCTGAAAGATGAGGCGGACCGGAAACCCGAGTACCCAAAACCGGACACCAACCAGATGATCCCCTTCCAGCCCCGACACTTAGCCCGTGAGCGTAACAGTCACTGTAATGAGCTCATAGCTCAAGAGAGGTGGAACGTGTTCAGATTTCGGGACACAACGGACCTATTGAAATTGGAGTGCTTTGTCTCACTCACAGCTCCAGGATTGCACCCGGTGCCGGGTGGGGTGTTTCCTGTGCCCCCTGCTGCTGTCATTCTGATGAAACTACTGCCCCCGCCCATCTGCTTCACGGTCAGCCAATCTACCCGCCCGCACTGCCAAAGACGGAAACTGAAATTTCACATCCATGTCAGACCCGTCAAAATCTCCTTTTTCTCTCTGTAGGGTCCTTTTGTGCAGGTGGACGAGCTGATGGAGTCATTCAGAAGATGTACACTTCCAGAATGTAAGTTTTATTATTTATTATTATTGTTCAAACAATTATTTTAAGTACATGGGTACTTTACCCAGGGAATTTTGGAATAATGAGTCCATGCTAGTGACTCTGAAGTCAAAATCAATTTGACTTAAGACGCAGCAGAAAGGAAAAACTTCCTGACCCAATCAAGGCTGCACATGGTTAACAGCAGTAAAGCAACTGGCTACTCGTCTCTACGCTGTCGCTGTCCTGGCCACTGGCCCGACCTCACGCCCGTCTCTCCTTATCTGCGCGCAGCAGTCGACGCTGCCGTCGAGGTGATCACGGGGAGGCAGCCGGAGCTGTCCAGCGAGGGCAACGGCCCCGTAGAGAACAACGCCGTGGCCAACAAGTCCCTGAAGAGGCCCAACGCTGACTCGGATGAGGAGGAAGAGAAGGGTGCGGTGGCACCCCCTGTGCACGACATCTACAGGGCGCGGCAGCAGAAGAGGATTCGGTGAGCCGGGGTACACCTGAAAGACTCATCAATGCGTCTCTCTCTGATCGGCGGTATGCTCCATGGACCTTACACTTCACCAAATCTGTAAGGATGTCTTCAGCCCTGCAAGACCTGGGCCTCCACAAACTGCACGCTGACCCCCACACACACACACACACACACACACACACACACACACACAAACAACACACACAGACACAGAGAGAGAGAGAGGCAGGAGGGGTCGCTTTTGTAGGATCGTCATCTCTTCTGCTCCCACTGGACGTCCAAGTTCTCATCAACGAAGACAGAAGATCTTCGAGGACATTTGATTCAGCTTTTCGTATGCCGTTATTCGCATCAACGATCTTGTTTTTTTTTTTTTAACAGTTTCTTTTTAAAAAACTCAGTGGCTTATACTGTACAAAGTTTTTAATCACACCTTTATTTGACACGACAGGCGTTTACCATGTGTAGTTCTAATACAGGTGGCCAATTTGACTTTTCTTGTCAAACCCATTTCCTTCAAATAAAAAAGGAAAAAAAATGTCCAATGCTTAATTTTTTTTATTTGTGTGAAGCTGTTGGTTTTCAAGCCACAATGGTCAATAGTATAACTTGTAAAAAGAAAAACATTTGAATAATTTTAAAGCTTTTCAGTTCAAAGCTGGATAATATACCCTTGCATACATCCTTAACGAACTGATTTGCAATCTGGGGGAGGAAAAAAAAAAAAAAACTTGGATTCCGCCATTTATTTATCGAGAATTGGATATTCTATACTTTGGTAAAGCATTTGCAAACATTCAGCATTTGCCAATAAATGTTCCAACAAACCAGCTATGTCTAATTCATGCGAGAATTGTGTACTACTAACGGCAGTGACGGTCAACACACTGACACACATCGCACTTAAGGGCATTTCAGAGCAGCACCCAAGAGACGCATTTGAAAATTCAATTCAACTACCAATCAGTAGTGTGTGAGTAACGTCCATCTTAATTGTTGGCACAACTACATTACGTGGCATTTTGGAATAGAATAAACAACATTAATTATGCATTTTAAAGTGGGAGCCTGCTTAAAAAAACCTATGGCAAAGCTGCGCCCTTGGATATGCTGTTCTGTTTATGTTTGTTTAAATTCAATGGACACAGTTTAAGTCAGAAGTAAGTTTATTTCATCGCCACTTCAATCCTGCACCACTGTAAAAAAAATTTAATCGAGCTTCAATATTTTCAACAAATAGCTTTCCTTGTGTTTAGCTACACTGAATGGTAAGTAATGTGGGTTATGATGTCGTTTTTATATCGTAATAACACACTTTTTCTGAATCTACTGACTAGTGATTAATACTATGACAAGCCTGTGACACTTGGGGATCGATGGCCACGCCTCGATGTTGCGTCCCGTTGATGGTCCTGCTTCAGACTAATGCCCTTATCCGACGATGTCCTGCAGGATCCTCTGGTAGTACGGGGCAAAGACTAGCTTGTTGTAGTTGACCAGGTGGCTGAGCTTGACCGCGACTCCCTCCAGCTCTCTCTGGATGGGGGCCAGGCCGCCGGGCAGGCTGGGAGCGCAGTGCTGAGGGTCAGACTCCAGGAAGCCCAAAAGGAAGGTCTGAATACGGGAGTCTGGAACACGGAGGTGGGCATACGTTGGAGTTTGTAAAACCATATGAACATATTCAATTGGCAGACAGAATTAAAAAAAAAAGACGCCATGCATCTGTAGTCACGGACGATTAGTCACCACGATTATGTCTCATATATTGTGCTAATAGTTTTCTAAATGTAACACAGTTACCAATGAGCTTGCGGATGGTGTTGTCTGCGAAGTGGACGGCAGCGATCTGGCCCTTCAGGGAACTCTGTCGGTCGGTGGAGAAGGGAGAGAAACCATGCTGGGACAAGCAGCTCCCAACCTCCACACACATCTTCTCCCCAATAGTAGTGAAAGCCTCCTCTGGACAGAAGGAGCTGGAGACAATGTGGGGTCAGAGTACCAGATTTAAAAAAATATATTAAAAGCTTTCAAATATCTATTTTTTATGTCTGAAAGATAAAAAGCAACCGCTTACCAAAGCAAAACTTCTGAATATTGACACTGTGGAACAAAAGTCACCATGAAAACAAAAAAATATAATTCCCCAGGTGAATTATCCTGTTCAAAAATATGAAAATGTCACGTCACCTGTTAAGATCAACAGACAAACCATGACCATTTAAAAGTAACTGACTTCCATACATTCCATGAAATAATAAAGGTGGAGTTACATTAGAATGTAATTTGTCCCAAATACTCAAAGGTGGAAACAACGAATTGTAAAACTAACTAATCGTCTTTAGCAGACAGAGGAAAGGGACAGAGCGGCAGCAATGTGTGGGCGGAAATCTTTGTGTGAAGAGGGTGGTGGTGGTGGTGATTTGTTTTTATTAACCACTAGAGGGCACTGCCGTTTTTTTTATGTAGAGCTGAAATGGGTTAAATGTCCAGAAAGTGCCTCAGACTGACATAGCAAAGATACTGATACCTAAAAGATTTTACAAACGATATCACACCCTAAATGCATTTTTTTTTTTAACTTTTCGCAACAATTTATTCTCACAATCTACTACTCATCTAGTATGCCGAAGTGCAAACTGATGCTGGAGCCATGCGGAGATGTTACTTGCGAGCAGTAAAAGCCATTGAATAGCTTACAATAGCAGTTCACTAAGAGACTGAGCGGAAAAAAGCCAAGCTGCATGTCGTGATAACTCTAATGGGAGAAATTCGTAGAACAGCAGCCAGGTCCACATTAATAACATTTCTAACATCTATACTGTATAAAATGCACCATGACACCCAACACAAGGTTTCTGTACAACCTGCCCCCGGGGAGGGTCTGGCTTTTGTACCATCTGATCAAATAACTGATAAGTGAATTACATGGCATTAGACTAGACTTTAACTCTTATTTTCTCTCACCGTTCTGGGAACAGAAAAGAGACAGTCCATCAAATTAAGATAAGAACACAGGTTCATTGCGTGCATTAAGTATCTATTTTAGTGAGTTTGTGTGCGGGTGTGCGCGCGCGTGTGTGTGTGTGTGCGTGCTCTTACGGGGTATGCATCCCAGCCAGTAGCACTCTGACGATGCTCTTCAGTCTCTCCATGAGGTCTGGAAGTCCGGAAAGAGCTTCCCCAGCAGCGTTGTACACGATCAGCAGCACGGCTGCCACAGCGGTCAGCTGCTCCAGCTCCAGCTGCATCTCCTGGAACCGGCTCTGGTCCATTAGGAGAGTCTTAGACCCGAGGAGGGGAGAGGGAGAGACACGCCGATTTAACATGTGAGCCTCCATGGCGGTTTCCTGCTTACACAACTGGGAGCAGTGTTTTTCACTTCCTACAAACCTCGCCCTGCTGCACCCCTTATATTGCTTTATACAGAATGCATTTTAGAACATTTGTTTTTAGAATAATGGCAGAACTAAGATAGTTCTGATTATCTCAATCCATGGCCTTTTATATCAGTTTCTCTATACAGCTGTTTGGCTTACATATAATTTCAATGACATAAATAAATTATAACCAAAATATGCTCCTCATCTTCTAGCACAGAACTTTGTTTCCCGGATTCGTTTGCAGATTGTCTACCTCTGGAAAAGGCCAGGTGGCGTGGTCCCACTTCAGTAGATGCAGGTAGGCATGGTTGTGCAATTTATGAGGGTGGAGTCTGGAAGGTTCACTGGTTGCAGTCCCATCACTGGAGGCTCCGCCCTCCAGTTTGCCATTGGTCAAAACAGTAGCGGTGTCGCAAAGCCACTTCTGGGTGAAATCCAGGGCATCTGAAAGACGCTCCATGCGTTACAACACAAATCTTAACATGCACAGCTGGTGGCATTTTGTTTATAGAGATTTCACACATAAAATATATCACTCATCTCATGAAGCACCATGTGCTTTCATGTGCATTGGCATTAGGATGTAAAAAACCTCAAAACATTCTCACCTGGACACAGCACTGCCATTAACACAATTAATAATCGTGTATTAAAACGTAATAAAAGCAGGAGCACGATCTCATGCTCGCTAGTCCACACTGGGGACCAGACAACATTATACAGCTTTTATGGGATGCATATTTGAGACTTGGCTTTGGAGAACGAATGACCATGGTTTCTGCTTTTTTAATGTGTGCCCTGGTGTAATGCTGATCGATGTATTTAAAATAAACCTGACGGAAAATGCATTTTGTTCTCAAAATTCAATACTCCTTGTGAATGAGAATAATAAGTTGCTCACTGGGCTGTTTTTCTAGGAATTCCTGGAATTTCTTCCTCTCGTATTCGACAGACTGCTGCATCAGGTGTGGGCGGATACTGCTAACGGCAAAATTTGCCATATCGATCTTCATCAGATCCAGTACTTCGAATATGGCCCTGCAAAATCATACACAAGACTACAGCTCACCAACATCACTTTCATAACACTGCTGTAATGTTTCAGCTATGAAAAAAGATTGCTGTAACAATACAACAACGCTGGTAAAACATTTTGGATAACCTGGGCAGCCTGAAAAACAAGCATCGTAGAGGGTTTGCAAAGCTACTGGAAATAAGAATAATCATATGTCATATGACTCACATCCAACAAACTGCAGCCTATAATTCTCAATAACCGTATTCTATTCCTTAATAAGCCTTTACTAAAAATTATGAGAAAACTTATTTTTTAACATTTGGACAGTAATTTATACCCTACAGAAGGGATTGTGGGGAAAAAATATTAAACATTGTTTTTCAGATCAGATGGTTTTTCAGATCTGGTGTTCATTTCATCCTTGTTTTCGGTGCTTTATCAATTGTAGACTCCTAGGAAAACCTTTCATACCTTCCATTCAGTCGCTGATTGTGTCACTCATTCAAGCCTATGCAGTGAATCTTTTACTCATGAATTCATGGGCAACTCTGAGTCTGCAGCTGCTGACGTACTTGAAGAGGGGCACGATGGTGGTGATGTCCAGCAGCTTCTTGATGGCCTGGTCGCGGGAGGGGGCGCAGAGCGTCGCCATCATGCCGATGACAAATTCGGCCACCTTGCTGATGTCCAGAGCCCCATTCTCTGCCTGCTGCTGGATCAAGACTAGGTCCAGTGCCTCTTCGATTTGCTGCCGCAGGCGTCCGTGCCCTGGTAGCAGGAAGGACAGCAGCGTCTAGGGAGAGAGGGTGGAGTTAGCGTGTGGGCGGAGGAAATAATAATAATAATAATGACCATATGTGCATGTATTTATGGTATAGGGTTATGGCAGACTCGTTTCTTTATTTGTCCTGGTTTTTTATTGTCTAATGGGAGCGAGCGTTACAGCTCCCTGCCAGTCTATAGGCGGAGTCCTGGAATTATGATAGGGTCCTCATTGGTTAACAAACATGAGTATACAGCCTGTATAAAGTCCTCTTGTCTGTTGTTTGAAAAGAAGAAGCTAATCCCCACTTGATGTGTACCACTGGTTTTACAATGGTTCATCAATTAAAGTTATTAGTTTTAATACTGTGCAACTAAAGCCTATTTTTATTTCTTTATCACTGAGGGTGGGCACACCTGTACACTGGTTTAACTAGTTAGGTAGAATAGTTAGGTTAGTCTGTGGAGGACATTTTATTTTCCTTTCAGGTACGAGAAAGTTATTCCATTTCCTCTGCTTTCCAGCACTGAAAACGATGGTGGCTTTTTATTTATGGGACATGTGTCCCATTCTCGAGTAAAATAATTGGAAGAAATGTTAATTTGCTGTGGGTTTTTTTATAGGTATGTTGTTTTCAGCCATAATCTCATTCTTTCCAGGCGCTTCTTAATCATCATGGCCGAATAAAAAGAGATTAGTTATTTGCTAATCAGATCCTGTTAATATGGCTGTTAACCCCATTGACATTACTGGAACAGCCTATTTATACGGAGAGATATGTCCTGGAGCAATTACGTGGCATGTTTAAGGGTGAAAGAGCAGCAGTGTTGTAAGCATCTGAAGTAACCTTCACATTTGAACTTATAACATACAGGTCGTAAGTCCAGGTCCACTCCACACTCCCAAGTGCCATCTCTGTAGATGGAAGGAATTTGTGATCTTGATAATCTTTTGAACTTCTAAAAATATTTATTTTAAACCATAAAATAACAATTTGTGTTTTCTTTGCTGTCATCCTTATCTGAAATGACATTGCTCATACTTTTAAACTTTATTCACATTGCGTAATATGTTTATACAGCTGAAAGTTTTTACTGAAGCAACCCAGATTGTCAGAGGCTAGTTTTTTAGGAAGAGTCACATTCAGGTTTTGAACCCTTAATACGCCTCTTGACCCTCGGGTCAGGAATTTAGTTCACATGAGTCCGCTTGTACAGGTCAATTGGACAAAGGTCGCCAGGCATTCCTCAAAACCCTCCTCAGACCGACAGACACTGAACCCACAGGACCGTGCCTTACTCACTCTCACACATACACGCCATAACTATGCCTGACAGGTCTAATCTTTTCTAAAGTCTGCCGGCCAATTTTATAACGCAGGAGATAATGCAGTCTTGAGAATTTACGACTGACTGGGATTACAGTGGACCAGACAACATAGCCCCTTGGCAGATTTACTCATCTGAGTCAAGAGGCAACGCTGCACTGGCATTCCTTCTCAAGCCTGAGCAGTTCATGAGCTGGGGGCGTAATAAGGACTATATAAACAGTGGAGAGAGTGAGATTTATCTTATATTTGTCGTTTAGCTTGCAGTTAAAATGCAACTTCTGTAGAACGATTTTAAAAAAACTCTTTGATATTGAATTTCCTTTGAAGTCTTATTTCCGGCGACCTGACTAGACAATTTAATTATTGCCTTCCTCCAACCAGCTGAATGAGTGGAGCCAGCACTGGATCTGCCTCCTGCTCTGGCTCTGGACATTCTCTTAAAAAGCATGCTGGCGTTAGGTCATCAGGGTCCTCACCCACCCCAACGTCACTGCTGACATCTTACCTCTTTGATCTCGCCAAGGACTTTGATAGCGTGGTCGTATGTGGGTGGGTCCTCATTCAGCTGAGCCTCCAGACAGTCCCAGAATGCCCTGTGCACAATGTCCTTTACCTTCTTCTCCAAACTAAGATGGCAAATGGATGAAAATTAGAAATTAAAAATGCAATCAGCTTCCCCTACCCATAATTAGAAATACATATCGAAACAGCACGACTTGAGCAAATTAAAAGCAATATAATACCATTAAAGCCATCATTTACATTATGTAAAGTTATTTTTTTATGCATGTTAATACAAAAGAAATTGCACTTAGGCTAAATGTGTTTAATTAAGTGTTCTGCATTACCCGTCTGCCCTGACTGAGAAACAGTCCTACCTGCCTTCAGGAGGCTGAGATGGTTTAACCTTGTAGCCTCCATTCAACACGATCTCATGCGCCAGGGCCATGTTTGTCACTCCTTTGGCTGTCTCCATTAGCTCTTCCACCGACACAAACCTGTGGGGGCTGGCTGTTTGGGACAACATGAGTTCAACACGATAAATGCAGTTCATCACCAGTCCAGTAGAGGGCATGGAAACAATCGCTCAACGTTTTACCACTGAAGTTGGCATTCTAGGTACAATGCTAGGCAATACATAACTAGGATGAGATCTACAGCTGGTCCAAAAGCCTGGCTTTCGTCCTATCTGCCTCCCGTCAACACCGCTGCGGGTGGCGTCCACCTACACGGCAACGTATTACTCCGGTGAGGACCAGGAGGGCTCTGCCTAATCCTCTTCCCCGGGGACTTGTCAGAAGGGTCCAGGCAGTCTGCGGCATCCCTTGCCTGGCTGGGTCCACACGGCTTAGTCTCCTCACAGGGGGGTTTGTCAGAGTCATTAGGCATTCTGCTCTCCAGAAATCTAAACGGTGGCCAGAGAAAGGACTGAAAAGGGAACAAAAGCCTCGAATTTTGAGCCGGGTAAACACACACGTATTTATCTTTAACGTCACTTAAAAATAAAGTTTTGTAATATTGTGCTATTTAAAAAATTACCTGTAGAGGGCATTGTACATTTATATTATACAGTTGGCATATGGCACTTGTAGACTAATGAAAGGGTGAGATGTTATAAATATGATAAAATATTTCTCGTTGTTATATCCGGATGCAGCCAGAATGCTAATAAATGCAATGACTGCAACTAAGTAAGGAACAAGGATATGTCAAAAGAAAGCTATATGGTAAGAATACACAGCGCTATGTACGAAACATGTAATAACAATACATATTCATAAACTTCAGCTTAGATTACTTTCTGCCATGTACACGAATATTCTGTAGAATTACGCCGAGAACACACATCTATCTTGAGTGAAATTAAAAAAAATATTTTACTACGCAGTCAAATTTATTTCTATTACGTCATCGTTTTCGAGAAAGTTCTTACTTTTTTATATTACCTGTTGGTGTGTAATACATTAAGAGAATACACGACGAACAAGAAACGTTACTTGTGGATTAATTTCAAGGTCCATGGAAACAATAATAAAATGATTTAATGACGACTCCATCCAGTATGATCCTACTGCGCACACCGGTAAAAAAAATAACACCACGTTTCAGCCATATAGATGGCTAACTATTTAGAATTACTCACCTGCTTTCTTTCCCCTTTGTACGAACAATGAATTTGCTAATATAAAATTACTCAAAACGTGTCCATCAACTAATAAACCTATTTATCGTGCAAACTTAGCCGTCTGTCATTGATTTATTATGTAAAATACAGAATCTTTATAGGAAATAAAAATGAATCGATAACTATCCTGTTTTGCCAAACTCGACAAATAACTGCAAAAATATATGTAAACTAATACATACATTCAATTATTGAAAGACAAACGCACTGCACCTTCCTGCCTCAAATGTTCTGGATGCTGCCATCTCTATTTACGGACGTGATGCTTCGGAAAGCGCGGAGAGACCTGTAGTTTTTTTCGCGTTGAGAGGCGTGTTGACCGACTGGTCAAAAACTACAGCTACCAGATGACGTTTTAATGCTCGTACTATTTCCAGACATTTCTCCGTTGATCATTTTTGGATTCATTGTGTTACGTTTGACTCGGTTAAAGGGCACTAATTGTGCTATATTCGTGATTGTTAAGTGGACATTCCCAGAACGGCAGATAATATTTTTGTTGTATGGTTTTTAAAACCATATCTGCTTTAAATTTGCCTAATAGACAAGATCCCTGGGATTGTTCCTACGAGGCAATTGCTAAAGGAGTGTTTTTAAAATACAATTCACCTAATGTTAAACTCTCTATGCTGGATTCATTTGTGTGTCTGGTTCGTGTAAATTTAATGCTTTGTATGTTGCAAAAGAACTATTTATATAAACGGCCGTTTTCATTTCTAGAGTTGGTTCATTAGGTTGGAGTATTAGTTTCATTTTTACCGAAGCTATGTGGTTGATAGTGGACTGGATAAACGTATTTTAACAAATTGTACAGATAACCTTATTTCCATCTCCTTCATTAACGTTTTAAACGTTTTTAGTGGACGATACCCTTTCACGTAATTGTGCAGAATTTAACCGGTAAATTATTGCGACTAAATGTCAGCTCCGCTATTTTAACTTGGGCAGGTGTTTTCCTTGCATCGTCATGCTTTCCTCCAGACGATCCACTTCTCAAATCACCTTGAACACCAATTCCCCATCCAAATCTCAATTCTGGAATGACAAAGAACGAATTCATTGAAACAGGATGTGAAGAACTTCTGACCTCTAAACTGGCAATACTCACTGGCAAAATTTTTGTCTGAGGGGAAGACAAGCCATGTTTTATTGTACAGTATTCTCAGAAATTTATTCCATGAATGAAGACTTGGACAAGCAAAATCTTGTGCATTATGGGTCGACTCAAAGGGGACCATTGGACAAAGTGGCCGTTAAATTAATCCTATCCAATGTACGGAATGTTCCCATCTCTGGGCGTGCACAAAAAGGCTATCAAGTAATCGCTTAACTTCAGGCGATCATGTCACGGGAAAAAAAATTAAAACTGCAAATAGTTTGGAAAAAATGCAATTTCAAATCAAGAAGCTCCCAAATATAAAGTGATAAAAAGCATTTTATTTAAAGGTTTATATGTACATGCCCAAACAATGGCAATGCAGTTTATATACATAGCTCTTTTGCAACATACAAAGCAGTTAATTTACTTGTTATACATCAAACGTTGACATTCTATTTCCAAAATACTGTATAAAAATTTCCGGATGGGCTTTATAAAACTGCCCAAGTAAACGTCTCTTTTCTTTGGCAGACAGCTTTGGGTCCTCGTGAATAGTCCTGAGTAAAGCCCAAAGCTCTTCCTTTGTTGTTGTCTGAGCGGTCTCTGTATACGCTTTGCGTGTGACTTGCTGACAGAATGTAGATCCTGAGGATATAAAAAATACAAACTAAAAGCAGTTTCCCACAAAGCCCAATTCCTCAAGGTAAAGATCTACTGGTACTTTTTTTTTTTTTTTTTTTTAAACCACATCAGCAAGATGTGCTTGGCAGATGATCCCAACCAACATACTATTATATACATTGACAAAATCTAAAAGGCTAATACCTGTTATTACATCTGGGTCTTTTCCATGTGCAATGTTTGCTAGTTTATCACTAACCAGCTTATGCAAAGATCCAGGAATCTGGTAAGAAAAAAGAACAAACAAAAAAAAAAAACTTGTCTTAGAGATGCAAGAAGTGGACTCAAAACATTTAACAAAAAAAAAAAATTGGAATAGCCAATCGTGCAAAGCTCATCTCCATAAATCCTACGACAACACAGGGCGGGTAGAGAAGTTTAACGAGTCTCCTTCGAGCCACCAGTACTTTTCAACACCTGTACCAGAGGTTCAGCACCACATGGAGAAGCACATTCCCCTTGGTGGGTAGAAGACGCTCATAAGCGATGAGCCGAGAGAAACTCTGGCGGTTTAAACCACCCCAGGCGACATGTACTGCCGCTGCGCTATACCAGTCACAATCAACATCAGCTTGATTTGAATCGGAAAATCAGCTCATAGGAATCTGTCTTTGCTCAGGCAAGTGCCGTTACTGGCTAAGCCACTCAGGCTTAGACTTAAGGTATTTTTAATACAGAACTATTCAGAGTTTGAGACAATTATTTGGGGGGAAAAAAATCAATTAATTTGCCTCTAGCCAAACAGGAAAGGTGCATGGTTCCTCATTGATCAAGGTTCACTGGAAGTGTAAACACGTGAGGGGAGGCAGTGTTAAAAGAATGCCCTTCATGACTTCCCATTCAGTTCCAACCCCACCATTTGCTTTGATATTTGTAATGCCGAATGTAAACATGTCATGTAAACAATGGACAAGCAGTTTCCAGTAAAGGTAGATACTGAACCAGCAGCTTTTTTTTTTTTTTTTTTTAATATCAGTGAAGTCACACACCTTAAAGACGTCGCTATGATTGTCCAGCATAAACAGCACCAGAAGATCCACCTTCCCTTTTGCTAGGTGCTTACTGTGGACAATGGCTCTGGAAAACGCTCTTTTCACCGCCATTCTGTTCTCAATCTAAACAAAAACATTACAAACGCATGCTAAATAAAATACACCATGTGCTAGATATTGGTTTCGAACAAATGAGCACAGACCTAGGGATTGATTATTCTACTACAAAACCTCACCTCTTTGTGCAACTTGACCTCTCGAGGGTCTGCAGCTGCCGCCATGAACAACAACAGTCTGCGCAGTTCCTCCCGGCTGCGGGAGTCCAGCAGCTTCAGACACAGCTGTAGGGCCTCCAGGGCCTGTTCCAGCTTCCCATTCACTGCCAATGACAGTGAGCAGCAATGTTAGTGGGGCCACTTTAGGGCCATGGACTGCTGTTGCAAGTCGTTCCCTGAAAACACCACCAATCTTAGTCAAACAACTGGAGAAGTATTTAGAGATGTATAATGCACACAGCTAGATTTTGTCCTTTTTAATGTAAATTGCATTAATCGTTTGGTTGCATTACTCAATTGGCGTTTCAGTTTCCATTCAAAGAAGTTCCAAGCAATTATAGTCCAAATGTAAATAATTCCCACATTGCCTGAGGTACAGATTCATTCAAAAGTCTTGTTCAGTTTCTAGCTTTCCCATTAAAATTGCAGAAGCACAATTTTATTCCTAATTTAGCCATTTATACTTTCCCACTCCCGAAGGGTTTTGACATACGTGGATTTCCATCAATATACCCACTCCAGCTGATACACCCAGAACCCTCAAAACCAGAGTTTCATCTGGACGCCTGCTTAATTAGCTGGCCGTCTGGCCTTTTGCCTTGCCAATAATAGCAAGAGACTCACCCAGCAGCTCTGTGATGCCAGTGGTAATGTCAAACAGGTGGTTCGTTAGCAGAGGTGGGTGCTGAAGCTGGCTGTAGTGCTTGGCTAGGACATCGAATAGCAGTCGCTTGCACTGCTGAGACTCATCTGAGCACTTGGGCAGGCCACGGCTCACCTCCACCACCAGCTGGTCAGGCAGGAACTCCAAGCAGTCTACAGCAGCTGAGAGCCAGTCATCCGCCCTGCGGTAGGGAAAGAGGGGCACATGTGGTTCAGATAGTGACCAATCATCAGTGATGACAATGCCATATGCCTCCGAAACCACAAGTTAAGCTCACCCTACTCCCTGAGGCAGAGAACTTCAATAACACTCACATTCATGAGGCCATTGCATAATAGCTGCGCTAAGTCCATTTGCATCTGGCTTCAATGTGGCAGCAAGATACGAGTCTAGGATTTCATTATCCAGTTAAAACCGTGAACTTTTATTCAGTTTTGAAAAAGTAAAGCTGTAATGGGTCTAAAAGGTTAACACTTAAATCAGTCAGCACAATGGTTGAGAGGGAAGTGGGTTAACTCCACCCTGATTTTTGTGCCACTATATGACAGCTGCTAGAGGATAGCCTCCTGTAACTAAGACCACACCTAGCCATTTCACATACTGCGAGTCACTGAATGCCTTGAGGATCTCTCGGTCCAGGTAATTGCTGGTGTACAACAGGTCAGGGTCACTGTCCATGCTGTGCAGTGGGAGTGGGTGGCTATCCGGTCCATCCAGCAAGTTATCCAGCAGGGGGAGCTCTATCAGCTGAAGCAGGCATAGAAGTGTTTGTTCCTGCCATACTTCATTCACCACTGGGGGGGGGGGGGGGGGGGGGGGGGTGGTGTTTAAATTTTAGCTGCCCCATGGGCCAGGTACAAAAGCAGACAGTAATATGGAAGATATTAATTTTACA
>JAOYSI010000002.1:2310361-2320932 GCA_025775065.1 Hiodon alosoides | reverse complement strand
GAGAGAGAGAGAGAGAGAGAGAGAGAGAGAGAGAGAGAGAGAGAGAGAGAGAGAGAGAGAGAGAGAGAGAGAGCGCGTCCTAAGACCAATTGTGAAATACGGGGGCTATAGTAATACGTTAATACCTAGAATGTGTCAAGTTATCTTTCGTCTAATGTTTTAGCTGATAAAAAGTAACCATCAGCTAAATCAGTACGATAAAGAGGCGATACCAGAATGCGTTGTTATTTTAACCTGATCTATGGGAAAATACCTCACCTGCGAGGTTCCTGAAGCTTGTGTTGTCACGGTGTCCTTGTAGGCAGTTTGATTTATAACAGCTGATACAGAACCACATTTGCTTTTTGTTAATGTTTATCCAAAGTGGAGACGTTCGTGCACGGTGGCTTCAAACTGCATGCGTAATATTGTCGTAGTGTGTCACGGACTCGACTTAGTCACTACACTCACACGCGCGCGCCGCCCGCCTTTAATATGTGTAGTTGTATACTTCATAATTCAGTGAAATATGTGAAATTTATCAAGGTGGTAACCTACATTTCTAGAGCACGATGTTTTTTTTGGCGGCGGACCAACAAGGCCGCGAGGGCAACAATCTGTATGAATAGGCAATAAGTTAAAGTAGAGTGGAGGGGTATGGTGTCGTGCTTCTCTGGTTACTGGGATGATTTCAGTATGAGTTTACCATAGTATCATCTTGTTTTTCTCGCACCAGATAATTACATGTTGGTTACACACAAATTGTTATAAAAATTCTTCATGGTAAAGTATAATGTATGTATTTAATTTGCCCTTGGTTAGGTGATGTAATAATAGTAGTCTTGCAATGAGGAACAGCGCTGCTAATGTTTCAAGGTCCGTGTCTGCCCTCTACCGTCGAAGCTAAGGATTTCAGGGTGAGGGGTTAGGGCCTGGTGACAGACCGTTTTAATAAGTCCATCATTTATTTTATGAAAAACAGGTGTATATTCATGAGTCTGTTGTACGAGGTTAATTCTACTCTAATTATATTTATTTATTTTCTCCAGTTAATCATGAAGATAAGCATCCTACTGGTTTGTGGTTCCAGCGAGTATGCTATTTTCAGAACTACGGATAGCTCCCGTTCTGTTTTCAGGGACGTGAATACACGTGAATATTCCGGGTAATACATTAAAGAAAAATGTAAAAAAAATCAAGGCATCAATTTAAATTTTGGGAAGGCTGAAAGAAATTATTTGTGTCCGGCTGGCCCCTGTTCTGTTGTAATTATTGTAGTAATATTTCTCATAAACGTGTTAAAGAGAAATCCCCAATGTCTTCAATATCTCCACGTCCATCTGTAAATATATATAAATCGTGTTTAACAATATTATGCAGAACTGTGTCATTAATAAAAAATTAAAGGTCACCTGGTTTCAGGACTAGGTGCTTGTCAACTATAGATAATGTCGTCATAACGCTACATTTTAACAATTTTGATTTTGGCGATTCAAATCCGTACTTCGAATTAGGGGTTTTACTGTATTATCGAGACACATTCGTTTTCATTGTTTTAAATTATTATTCCATTTATGTTTGTGTATTTCTTTATTATCAAGTGTGAGGGCGGTCGTTTCCGAAAAGGCCCTTCACAAGACAAGAGACAACCGTCACTAACGCCGCTGAATTGGCTCCCAACCTGTAATCAATCTAAAAGTAAAAAAAAGTAAAAGTTTTGTGTATTTATTTAAACGTACTTATAAATCAACCTGTCAGTCAGCCAAATGACAAAGGCACTCTGTGTTCACGACAATAAACTGGCATCCAGATAATGATTTGTTAATTTTCATTGTTTAGGGAAATTAATGAATTGTTTATTCTTGATATAGCCTCATCTTTTTATTAATTGTATTTTAATTATTTTATTTAGGCGATACACATATTTGCTGATATTAAATCTAATTTTCATCTGAATGTATAGTCTAAATTGGCTACATAAAAGAAAACTAAAAGATGAAAAGTCTTCTTATTAGTCTTACCAGCTGGTAGCCTGTATGAGGTAGGCTTGTTTTATTTACGTTTTCTTTTCCCTAACTGGACTTCTTCGGTTATGTGACATTTTCAAAACGAGTATTATTGATTTAAACTTGCTAAACTTTTTTTTCGTCTTCAATTAACTGGTTAAATTTTAACAAAGATTTGTCGTATTCCGTCGCGAAATAATATTCAACGTTTACACTTAGTGTTTTTTATTCCGTACTAGTAATACAAAAATTTTGTTACCTAAAAATACTGCATTGATTAAATCTGATATTAATGCTTTTTAACTGGTTTTATCGAAGTATTGAATTTTTTTAGATAATGCTCTTTTATATAGCGTATTGAATCCGGTCATTAGGTCGTTATTTCACATACTGGTACATACCTCCGGATTCCTCTCAAAGCAAAGATCAAAAAAGGTCTATGTCTTACACAAAGTATTTGGAAGAGCAATAGAAATTTTTGTGAGCATTGGTTTTATTAGTTGTAGGCCTATTTATTTGTTTGTTTTATTGCTATTCATTTATTTTGATTTGCTAATGTAATTTAAATAAACCCTATTTGAAACATTTAAATATTGATATGCAGTTAAAATTAGTACATGAATGTGCACTAAGTCATCCCTGATTACTGTGCCTGTTAATAATCCAATAATTACCAGGGTAATTGCAGGATACAAACAAAGTGGTCATCTTTAACCTTTTGCCTGCCATTCCTTGTAATTTACTTATGACAATGAAGATTTCTGCTCTCCAGTACCTTATTTATTGAGAGCCAATTGAGTTCCAATTGAGATAGCTTTTGTTGTCATTTTCGTCAAAGGTGCTAGACCTGTTAGGTTTGCTAAAGCAGAAGAATGCACATTTTTGTGGACATTCACTGATTTAAGTCATATTCACATTGTTCATTGTAATGTTTGGTGATCAAGTTTTTATTTTATTTTTGTGACTTTAAAGATGTATATGTATAAGTATGTATATGTCTTTGTTCCGTGTGTGCCTGTGTGTGCATGTGTGTGTGAAGTATGCGTCAACTCTGTAGGTGCAAGTTTGTGTCTGAAGACTATGAACATGTTCCTGGACACAAGATTAAAATGTGTTGGTCTGCTCTGTACCCTACAGCATGCAAAAGGAAGGAACAGGAACAAGGCAAGGGGGAGCGGGGGAGCCTCTCCAAGAAGCCTCGGCTTGTCTTCACGGATGTCCAGCGTCGGACTTTACACGCAATATTTAAAGAGAACAAGCGCCCGTCCAAAGAATTACAAATCACCATCTCGCAGCAGCTCGGCTTGGAGCTCACCACGGTCAGCAACTTCTTCATGAACGCACGGCGACGGAGCCTGGACAAGTGGTTGGACGATGGGAGCCCCAACTCAGCCAACTCATCTTCCTCATCAAGCACTTGTACCAAAGCATGAAGGAGTGACGGCCGCAGACTAAAACCTCGGTAGAAAAGCTTTAAATAAAAGAAAAATGAAGGAAAAAAAACAAACAAATCTATCAAAGACCAGGACCTCTAGACAGCAGTTTTGTCCTTAAATCCTGCTCCAAAGAAAACAATAGTGTTTATAGTATTCCAAAAAAAAAAAAAAACCAAAGACTTCTTTCACCTGCATCTTTGCTCTGCAACACATTTTAATCAGACATTGTTAAAATACATGTGATAAAAAGCCTCTATTTCACTGTTCCTACACTTTGTTGCCCCCAAAATGTCACCATGCTCAGCGCCCTCCTCATTACCAATAACAGTGATTGGTTGTTTCAGAAGGGGATCTCCAAAAACACCGTGTACGCAGCAGCAGCGTGAAGAGTCCCGTCGGACTGGCCAATATCAGAGGGTTGTGTAGAGTCACAGGCCTATTGTTGTGGAGTCGTTTGCGTTCCTTTTGAACCACCTGCCAAGAACTTGGAAATATCTGTTTGAGACCTAGAAGGTCAATGCAGGTAGAGCTCAGTCTTGGCCGAAGTTCTGTCGAACGTCATCAACTTGGTAGTGCTTTCTTCCTAATTGTGTCAGAGGTATTCTAGAAAAAACAAAAACAACCACACAGGGAAGACGCCCACATTCATTATGGAAGTTATTTTTGAAATCGTCTAAAACAAGAAGAATAATTTATATTTCCCAGAAAATTCCTAAAGCATTTTTTTTAACATTATTTAGGGTACTTAATATTTTCAGGGAGAGCAACAACTTTGCATTAGCTTTAAAAACATTTTGTGTGAAATCCTTAAATATGCCAGCTGCTGATAACCAAAGATTGAATTTCACTGGCCAGTATATTTGGTTCTCTTAGTTCCTCTCTCCAGAACTCAAAATGTGTTCCAAGACCTTTCAAAGCAGTTATATCAGCTTACCAACATTACAAAAAAGTGTTTTTCCAAAAAAAGATTTTACCTGAACAACTGAAATTATATTTTTACTATAGTCAGTCTGATGCACGGTTTAAGGTGTTAGTCAATTAGCGGTTATTTTTACTATTAAAATTTTGTATGGCCACAGATTTCCATTTATAGACTAAACAAGTTTACTAAAACCAGGGCTGGACACTGTCCACTGAACTCCTCATTGAAATCATGCAAATTACAAAATTAAAACATTACTAAAAAACAGCTATATTAACATTGGACTAAACAAAAGTGAGAGATTGGTGATTGGAAGACAGAGAGTCACAGAATACTGGAGCCTGTTACAGGGTACAGGAGCCTGTTACAGAATACAGGTGCCTGTTGCAGAATACAGCAGCCTGATGCCGAGTACAGCAGCCTGTTACAGAGTGCAGGAACCTTTTACAGAATACAGCAGTTTCATGTATCTGATGTCTGACCACATTTTTTTAAGTATTGAAATTAAGGTTGCGACCAAATCACAACTTTTGCAACCCACTAATCACAACCTGCTAATCACATGAGTAGAAGGAACAAGATACTTACGATAACAAGATAAGCTATTCAATTAAATTTCATTAAATGCGATTAGCGGGTTGTCAAACATAAAATCAGTCAAATTTAATTTTGATGTAGTCAACCCCCCTTAAATGTCTTAAATGTATCTAAGTTGTGGATGAGATAAAAAAAAAATATATATATATATCATAGATCAGTCAAAATACATTTAGCAAATTTGTGCATTATTGCTATAAAAGGTTTTAACTTTTGCAGAAAATTTAAGATCCATGAATGTCTATACAGTGATAGCCAATAAGATGCCATATCCTCAGTTCAATTGCAATGGGTCACATGGAGGATATCGGTAAAAAAAAATATGTCTAGAGTCTTACGTATAGGATGTTATTCCATAATAAGTGTCGTTAATTAATGGTCATGTTGGTTGATGGCCATATTGGAATTGACCAAAACACTCGCAAAAGAACGGTTCTACGTCATGACCTCAGTTGACAAATCAAAATCATTGCCGCAGCCCATTTAAATTTAATCACGATGAAATTTCAGTATTTTTGCACTTTTGTTTCTTTTTCCCCCCTTAACTCCTGTGCAATATTATCAAACTTCATGCCTATCTTAGCTGCGTTTATTACACTTGACCTCATTTTATTTCTGCTTTCTTGGGGTTTTAGTTCCTTTGTTTGTTGGTTTACGCCTAATCTTCTCCAAGTAAGCTTAGCTTAAAAATGCTTTAACGTAAGCTGTCTGTTGTAGCGCAGGTTATACTTCACAGATCATTTCTCCCATGCAGCCTGTGATTAATAGGAAACTATGCATTTCACAACTGGGAAGAAAGCACTACAGGGGCCCGTCCACACGGACCAGGAGCATTCACCGATGATGGCCATCTGAATGCATAGTAGTCCGCATTGTTACCACATTTCAGGCCTTGTTGTTTCTTGTGGTGTGGTTAGCTTGACGAAATATATTTGGTACCTATTAACTAGTATTAAAACAATGAAGCAAAGTTGAGAAGTGGCTGCTTCCACGTGTAAAAAAATGAAAAAAAATGAAACCCTGTAAACAAAAACCCTGTAAACATCTACTACTATTTATAGTGTGAACCAAAGAAGCTACCTCACTCAATTTCCATTCGTGATTTTTATCACATAGATGATACCAAAGATTACCAAAGATTTTTCTTGCACGGCCTACATGAACGATGTGGTGGATAGGTGGTGTTTTGACCCTTGGTCCCCTAACCCCCCTGCCTCACCACTACCCCCCTCCACTGCACCCCGTTTTTTTTCTTCTGTGTACCCTATTTTCAATAGTTACCTGATAATTAAGCTATAGGCAGACATGTTGCAAACTTTGTAAAACTCACAGAAAGAGTGCCTTGCTTGAACCAAAGTGTTAAACCGCTGTTGACCTCTTTGATCTCACCTTTTACTCTTTGAATACCTCAGCCTCTATGAAGGGCCACTATTGAAGAAAAAGGAATAATTCTCTCACCGTGGTGCTTTTGTCAGTGCAACCATGCAATGAAAACATACCAAAGGAATTAATTTTCTCCACTTTCTTGCTGACAAACCAAAGCTCTTTTTTCTCCCCCTTTCCCCCCTTTTTCCCTGTGCACCCCCTTTCCACTGTCCATGTTCGTAGGAGTCTCCACCATGTGGGTCGTGCATCTCTTTTACCAATGTCTCTGAATACCTCGTAGTAATAAATCCTTAGAGTTATGTTGTATAGAGAGTATATGTGATAATGGCGGAACTCTGCTAGTTTGATAATTGTTAACGTTACTTTAAAAAAAAAAATCGACAAAAAAAAACACTTTTTTATTATTTATTTTAAATAAATTTGTAGAAGTGCTTTGTTTTGTTTATAAAGGACGTGTTATACAGGTAGTGATGAAAGCTTGCAGGAAAGGGGAAAAAAGCTGACTTTTATTTTTTATTAAGACGTTGTGTTGCTCTAATACTCAAATTCTTTTTTACAGGGTAAAACCAACTGCTGTGATAATGTGTTCATTTTCTTTTCCTTAGCATTGTGATTTCATTTAAATGACTTTTTTGTTGCTTATTAATCTCTTTCATTTATGTATTTGTAGAAAATATAGATTTGTACATAGTAGGTTTTGGAAAAAGGAAAAAAAATGTTTTTGCTACAAGCTTATTTGTTCATGCTTAGATATGATGAAGGAGTGGAGTTTTTATTCTCCTTTATTTCTATCTTGGCAGGCACTTCAAATATGTGTTCTAAACACTGCCATGTACCAAAAAATTGATTTGCCATTGAAAGCAAAGTTTTAATGGAGTTGCTTTGTTACTCAGATGGCAAAAGCAGTGTGTGTCTCCTTTTACTTATTTCAACTTTTTTAAAATAGTTATTTTATTGGTAATACTGCACATCCAAAGATTTATAAGACAAACCAAAAATAAAAAAAATTAAATTAAAAAAAAAAAAAGTTTCATGTTGAAAAGCACTGGCATTTGTGAGGTAGAAATTGTTGAATTTTAATTTGCCATTCGCACGGGTATAGAAAGTAGAGGGCGTAGGACTATGTAGATGAGCTGACTCTAACGCTTGGGGAATATCCAGTTAAATGTACAATCTGAAGCTGTAGAAACGAGGGCTTCAAGTCCTGCTCACTTTGCTGTCCCATACATAGGGGGGAACCTAGGCTGGGCAGCCGGTCTGCCGAGGGGCTGTGCCATATCGCTGAGTATGCTTATCATTGTGTGGCACCACTGCCTGGTTCCTTCTCGTATCTGTTATTTTGGTACGCACTCTTGTATTGATAATGAGCAAAGTCTAATAAATCTGCAAAGAAACTGACCAAGGAATCAGTGTGTATGTATGCGTGAGACTGCTCCATGTTTCTTTTCCTTACCGCCTCCCCTATGCATGAATGGACCTTGGTTACAGTGCGGCGAGAGGGTTTATTTTAAAAATGAACTACCTAAAAAGCTTTCCGTTTTTTCTCTGTGAGTGGAATTTCCGATAAGATCTACTAATCAGTGAACAATTGATACGGGTTTATTGCTGATTCAGATATTTCACTGGTTTTCATGACAGTGTGTTGAAAGAATGCATTTGTAGCTGACGTTGTTCTCAGCCCCCCCATGTCATTAGTAGTTTTATTTTTTAAATAACATATTCTTCTTCCTCCAGCAGAAAGGCATGATTTTCCAGCTGCCTGTAATAGAAAGAATGGTACGCTAGACTTTGGTTCGTGTACATTTCAGCCGCCATATTTTAAAATGACCATCCACTGCTTAAGTGTTTTTGTTTGTAACGTAAAAATTGAGTTGCACTTCAGAAGAAGAAAAACACATTAGTACAGCTAAAGCCCAAGTTACCCTTTATTCAATCACATCCAATAAATATGAGAGAGATTTAGGTTAGGAGAGACAGCCTCAATAAATATGTTCTATCCCATTGGACTTTGGCTTCGTGAGACAGAAAAAAACCTACGATTTGTTTTAGAAAGCGTAGGAAAACCACTGAATGACATAACTTCAGTCCTGAATCAATGTAATTATTACTTTGAATATCATTGTTCTTTCTATACCTCAGTGACTTCTATATCATTGTCACTGAACATTGTGGTAATGGAAATGGCATTCCCATGTGGAAGTTTTTTAAAAACTAAAAGCGCCAAAGACAATCATCTGGAAAACCAAAACGATGGATAGACCTCTGGAAATACTTATGGCTATGGGAAACAGGAAGATGTTAGGAAGTGTCTTATGATTGAAAAAAAAATAACTGACATTTTTTTTTAGAGGTTAGGTTGTGGATGTAGTTCGTGTTTGCATTTCAAACTGGGTGATTCTTGTATCATATGTTTTGGTTTATTGCGATGATTCTATAAGTCTCTAAGTTTGATTCCTTCCTCCTTTTAATGGTCTGATTTCTCATAATTTCTCTCTGCAGTTTTTAAGTATTTTTGTGTGTGGTAAAATAAATGGGTAACGCAATGGGTGTTACTCTCAGGATATGAATTTTTGTAATGATTCATAGTTCTCTTCTTTTTTTTTTTTTCTAAAGGTATTTTATTTGTTTGGTTTCAGCTTTAATACTGTTCTCTTTATGCCGTGCAATATCATCTGCTGTGTTTGCTAAGCAAAAAAATTTTAAAAAAATAAGCAAGTGATGATGTCATTATGCTTTTTTCAGTGTTAAAATGTTTCAGCATTTCTGTAGTAACAAAAAAGTAGAAAATAAAATGTTGGCTTTTCCAGCAAATTTCAATCCTGACTGAGTCTTGTCATTTCCCATCATTATGTAACTCGTCACATGATAGAGGTGCATTTAAACACTGTTGTACAATTTCTGTTGTAGGAACTATATACTGCCATTTGCATCTGGTCCTCTGGGGTCTTAGAGCTCACATATTATTGAAGGTAATCATTTTATTCTGCTTTACTCCTAGGTAAAAAGACGTCATCTAACAACAATGGAAGGTCGTATTACCATTATACCAGTTTCTCTCACCCCTGGTCCAGGAGGACCACTGTGTGCGCAGGTTTTCATTCCAGCATAGCAACTGTACTCGGTATATTATTGGCATAATTTAACTCATTTTGACCTTTCTCCTAGAATGGAAGTTTAGAGATGGAAAACCTCCTGGGCACTGGGTGGGGAAATTCCAGGACCAGGCTCAAAAATGAATGCATTACTCCAGTGTTTCCCAAATACTGTTTTTATGATCATTATTGTTATTGTTGTCTTGATTATTTTATTTTTATTATTAAGATGGCCAATGTTATTGTGAAAGGGTTAACCCTATCATTAAAATGAATGCATTCACAGTGGAACTTGCTATTATGTAGGAGACTGAGCTGAACTTATCAGAATGACCATCTGATAAATGAATGTACCTGTCAGTTTCAATAGAATTGCAGGGACGTTAATTTAACTGTAAGATGATTAAAGGGAGCTATTGAAAACCCTTTACTAATAACCTGCGCAGGGCCTCAAGAACCACATTTTAAAGGTGGCAGTGGTTCCTGAACCGGTACCGGTGCATTTACTTCTGAGGCTCCGTGTATGTGAGTCCGCATATTCACGTAACACCTCGCGTTATCTGACGTTCTTTCTTAACATGGTGCTTCTTTCACAAAATAATTCGATATCGAAGATGAAAACAAGTGACTTTTACGGAATGAATTTTGTCTTATATAGCACGATAGAGATAACAATATCCATAAAGGGGTCAAAACAGAGTCGGAAATCGGGCGAAGATAAAGGTCTTCATACGTAGTCTGTTCTTTTCTACTGGCCAGCTAATTTCTCAGTTTACAGAGAAATTTATTAATGACTTGTCGGGACCTGGTTAAAATGCCCTTCTCGTGGTAGGTAGCCAACCGCCAACTCACCCGGAACTGACGTAGATAACTTGTTTACAAATCCCTTTCCACCGACTGTCTGACTGGGCCTATGCTCGGGTACTACTAACTAGCCCGCAGGAGCTGCAAAATATTCAAAAACAAACACAGTCTGATAAGACATAGCATATACAACACATACCGGTAGTGAGAGAAGTGACATTAAAAGCAATGCAAAGATTAACAGTCATTTTGTCCAGCTTGACACAACATCTTTAGCTCTACATTTTTTCTAGAATTTGCGATATTTCAAGCGCCACAGATAAAGACACTTGGCTTAACACATTAGGAT
>JAOYSI010000002.1:2292544-2305194 GCA_025775065.1 Hiodon alosoides | reverse complement strand
CCTCAGTGGCGTTACAGACCTCAACACCGCTATAGACCTCAGTGGTGTTACAGACCTCAACACCGCTATAGACCTCAGTGTCGTTACAGACCCCAATACTGCTGTAGGCCTCAGTGTCGTTACAGACCCCAATACCGCTATAGACCTCAGTGGTGTTACAGACCTCAGTACCGCTATAGGCCTCAGTGGTGTTACAGACCTCAATACCGCTATAGACCTCAGTGTCGTTACAGACCTTAATACTGCTACAGGCCTTAGTACCGTTACAGACCGTAATACCACTGTTATAGCAGTGTACTGTCGGCAGGGACTTGAAACATCATTGTCTCATCATACCGGTATGTAGATAATAAAGAGTATGTATTATAATGGGGAATAACATTCGGCCCATTCAATCCCTGTCCTCCTCCCGCACAGAGGATTACCCAGCAGGCACCTGGCTGGGCGACGAGAACAACCTGGAGATGCGGGTGAGGTGCCCGGTGTCACCGGCGGACATGCTGCACATCGGCACCAACTGCCGCACAGCAGAGAAGATGGCTCTGACCCTGCTGGACTACCTGTTCCACCGCGAGGTGCAGGCCTTGTCCAACCTGTCGGGCCAGGGCAAGCATGGCAAGAAGCAGCTGGACCCGCTCATGATCTACGGCATCCGCTGTCAGTGTCTAATCCATCCCCCATTACCTACTGCTACGTCCCAGGGGCTGGTGTGTGTGTGTGTTTGTGTAAGTGACTGGTGTGTTTGTATAAGTGACTGGTGTGTGTTCCCTAACCCACTCCTCTCAGGTCACCTGTTCTACAAGTTTGGGATCACAGAGTCGGACTGGTACCGGATCAAGCAGAGCATCGACTCCAAGTGCCGCACGGCTTGGCGACGGAAACAGCGTGGTCAGAGCCTGGCTGTCAAGAGCTTTTCCCGCCGGACCCCTGCCTCGCAGTCCACTGCAGGTAACGCACCTGCAGGCAGCGCGAGGAAATTGATCGCATTCCCACACAATGTCTGAGGGTAATCCTAGAGCAGTTGTCCACACCTGCATAAATAGCTGTTTTTTGTTTGTTCCCCCAGAAGGGGACGCTGTAGTTGGGACATCCTTGGAAGAGAGCCCCACCCAGCAGGCATTACACTACACCCTGGCCAACACTCAACAGGTGCAGATCCACCACATAGGAGAGGACGGGCAGGTACAGGTGGTGGGTATCTCTGTCTTTCTCTCTCTCACACATACGCCCCAAATCTTAATCACACACAATTTACAGTTTAGTTTCTTAGCAGAAGGTTTTATCCAAAGCGACTTACACCGCATACAGTTTCTACATTTACCCACATTTATTGAAGAAATTCAGGTTAATTACCTTGCTCAAGGGTAGGGGTAGGACTTGAACCTGCAATCTTTCAGTCACAAGCCTGTCACCTTAACCACTACATCACCAGCAGCCCACCAACGCCCTACATCTTAAAAATACCCACACATTCTCACTCTTTGTCCTTTTGCTCTGACTATAATAAAAAAAAGGTATTTATAGGAAATGAAAGTACTTCTGTAGTTTAGCCAAGTGCATCTCTGCGAGTGCTTCCGGTTGACCTAAGACAGCTGCTGGGTCGGTAGGGTATAGGGGTCCCAATAGGGGACCACAAGTCCCCCGTGATGACAGATTTGTTAAGCAATATTTTGTGTTTCTAGCAGAACTTGGGGGTGAGGGGGAGCCTATTTCTTCCTGCTGTCTTGGGCTCTGCTCATCTGGAGAACAGTGACAGTAAATTATGTGTTATGCTTTCTAGTGATTACAGAAAATATCATTTCTGCAGCTAAGCACCGAATGTGTTTTTCATTAATAACCCTTGAAATGAACACAGCTGAGTCTGTTTGTAAGGACTTTGAATGTAGGGTAAAGTGTCAGTGTGAGTGTCTTTGAAATCGGCAGGGATGATGTGTTCTAGCTATTCCTCAGAATAACTGTTCCATCACAATCTCTGATGCCCCCTTCAGGGCAGTAGTGGAGTTTGGTTGGTTTACTAATTTAGCTGGACGTTTACTAAATCAATTTTTAGTACCCTGCTCACGGTATTCCACAGTTGTGGGCCTTCAACCTGTTATTCGGTACGCGCTGTCCTTCGCCCTGTTATTCGGTACCCGCTGTCCTTCGACCTGATATTTGGTACGCGCTGTCCTTCACCCTGTTATTTGGTACACACTGTGCGTCTGGGTGTCCCCACAGATCCCCCAGGGACACCTCCACATCGCTCAGGTCCCCCAGGGTGAGCAGGTACAGATCACACAGGACAGTGAGGTGAGCAGCCTGCTGTGTGTGCGTGCGTGTGAGTGAGTGAATTTGTGTGTTGTCATGAGGTGTTTTGTGCATGTGTGTATGAGTTGAAGTGTGTTATGTAAGAGTTTATAAGTTGTGTTGTGTTGTGGTTAAGGAGTGTGTGTTGTAAGAGCGTCCTATGTTTTCTGTCTCTCAGGGAAACCTCCAGATCCACCAGGTTCATGTGAGCCAGGACGGACAGGTGAGTCGTGAGCGTGTTTATAGGTCTGGGAACAGTGTGTGTTCAGTAGGGAGGTGGGTTTGGAAACACTGTGGGTTCAGTAGGAGGTGGGTTTGGGAACACTATGGGTTCAATAGGATTGTGATTGAGTGTGTGTGTGTGTGTGTGTGTGTGTGTGTGAGTGTGAGTGCATGTGAGCATAGGTGAGTGTGTGTGTGTGTGTGAGAGAGAGAGTGTTTGTGAGTTGAGCTTTCCTCCTGTTTCTCTGTTTTGTTGTATGAAATAAAAGAGACGGTGATCAAAGTAAGATCTAGCCTTTCAGTCATTGTCTGTCTGTGTCTGTCTGTCTGTGACTTTGTGTCAGAGTTTGTGTGTGTGTGTGTGTGGTTGTGAATTGATGCATTATTCAGATCTAGGCCGATTGATGTTTTCTGTTTATTTATGGATTTAAAGGTATTTGTTCCTGCTGTTTCTCACACGAGTCCTTAAACTGCCTTCTGAGCCAGTCGGGCCCCTGTGTTCTTGCCTTGCTGGGCCTATTACTCCTGCTGGAGCTCTGGTTGGCTCTAAACCAAGGGTGCCCAAACTTTAATACCCTGTGGGCCATTTAGTAGGTTAGACCGGCCGGAGGGCCAAACATTTTTCGAACTTGCTCTGATCAATAACATTGGATTACTACTACTGTCATTTGCAGGTGTAAGGTTATATATTTACTCCATTAAGCTTTTGCATCAATATAAACTCTGCAAGATACTGAAATAATAAAGATACAAATAACAGATACACATGTAATCCCCAATGTCCTTTAGCCGTATTCCTAGTGGCTGCAGTTAGTGCTGTGACGCTGTGTCTCTGTCCCAGCTCATACTGACATTGCTGCTTTCTTTGCTGCTCTATCTTTTTTAATCCCAGGGAGTCCGTAATAACAAAGTAAAATAGACCATTATTCACACACCCCATTACTCTCTGTCACTCCTCTTATCTCCAAACTTTTCATAGGGCATTCTAAAACACTTAACGTGCTTGAAACCAATTGTTGGAAAATGTTGCATAGAGCACGTCTGACACTTCCCACTGCTAATAAAAAAAAAAAAGAAGTTTAAAAAGGAATAATAAATCCAACTAGTAATTTTTTTATGAAAGTCTGAAAAGTCTGATGTATGAAACTCTTCCTTCAACCTCATGATTTTCTCCACGTCTGGTCTCAGTTGGCTTACGGACAAGCGCAACACATCCTGCAAGTGGAAATCACTAAGGCTCCCTCTGAGTCGAGACTGGTTCAGTTTCATCAAACGTTTGTTCGCATATGATTGCTAGCTTTTAGTTGACGTTCAAGAAGCTGCAGTTTCTGTTCAAAGTTCTTAGTATACAGTTGATACACAAGATGCTCTTTTCCTGGTGATGTCGACCAAGAAAGCGAGATCCCAAAGCCATTTTTCATCCAAAAATAGGTGAACATCACCCCCCTTCTCTTCTATGAACTGTTTTATTTCTACTCGGAGGTCAAAAAATCGCTTGAGCACTTTGCCACAACCACTGAATTTCCTGGTGATAAAGCACATCTCCATATTCTGCATCCACTTCCTCCAACATCGCTCGGAACTGCTGGTGATTCAGTGCTTTTTAATGACTGCTTGCATCACCTCCATAAATCCCAGTGATTTTGCTCATAGCTGCTCCTGGTGCAAAATGCAGTGATATCTGACAACTCTACCACCACTTTCTTCCACTTTTTGACTGACTGAAGTGGCAAGTCCACTCCTGCTGCCAACCACTGCCGGTGCCCCATCAGTGGTAATTCCAGCCGTCTTTTCCCATGTCAGTCCATACTCATCAATTACCCGTGCCACGCATTCAAACAAATCGGCTTTGTATACCCATGAAGGCTCTGCATCCCAGCCAATTCTTGTGTTTCTTCAAATTTTTTATTAATGCCCCTTAAGAAAATCAAAAGCTGCGCAGTATCGGATATTTCAGTGCTCTCGTCAAGAGCAAGAGAGAAACCTTTAGCTTTTCTACACACCTGTTGTGAAATGTCATGGGACATGTGTCCAATGCGCCGAGTGACAGTGTTTCTTAATAGATCTCATCTCAAACATCAGCCTTTCTTCGCTGGGCATATATTTTCGGCAGCCAATGTTAGGCATTCTTTCACAAATTCGCCCATGGCAAACGGTTTACCGCTCTTATAAATTTACTCGACAATGCCATAGCTTACAAGGGTGACATTTTCCAGTGCTTGTGATCCCCCTTCAAGCACATCTTGTTGGAAACGTAACTTCTTTTTCGGATCACTTGCTTTCTCATTTCGTGCGAAGCCTGTATATTTGCAGTATGACGATGCATGTTTTGTTTCGTAATGTCATCTAACATTATACTCCTTCATTAGAGCAACGGCTTCTTGGCATATTAAACAAACAGCTCTTTCTATAACTTCCGTAAAGAAGTAGCTCTCACCCCATTTATCTTGAAATTGCCTCTTTTTCTATACTCCACTTTTTTTTTCTGACCAACCAGTGTCCATTTTGAAACTATCGTACTCTCGCTCACAATGCACATGATCTTGCACACTCTGACAACAGCTATTTTAAGATTCACTCGTCACAAACCTCACTCATTCACAAAAAAAACACACATTTTTTTTGTCGTCCATTTTCAAAGCTGAAGCAAGCAAATAGCATTTTTGTGTTATACTTCCAAACCAGAAACTTTTATTTATTTTTGTTTTAATTTGCTTTGTATTTGTACCCCTCCATAGTTTGGGCAGCCCTGCTCTAAACCTTGCCTGCAGCTTCCTGTCCTCTTGCCTCAGTGACCACACACACCTGGAGGCTCCCATGCTTACAGTGACCCTTCAGGGTGGGTCTGTGGACTACTTTTAAGATAGTTTTCATCGTGTAAACCTCTCTTAATTGAAGATGGGCCGTTACCGACAGTGAGCTGGTTTGTCTGGATAAAAAAAGGAATTCCTGTTTAGTTGGACGATCATTTTGTGGTCAGTTCAATGGGGTTGCAATGGTTGCAGGGTGACATGGATGGAATTTTTGGTCTTGCTGATCGTTAGCTCTGCGTGTCTCGCTGACACCCCCTGTCCTGAAATTCTATTCTCTGATGGCCCCCACACCATGTTATTTGTGGCAGGGAGAAGTGCTTGGTCATGAAAAGAGTCCAGTATGCTGGCCGCATCACGTGATTGTAGTAAAGAGAATTGTTTTTCTGTCTTTTTTAGTAAAGGGTGTTTTTTTTCTTTTTCTGGATGTAGTGCTCTTGGTGTCAGTGCTGTGAAGGTTGTAGTGCTGGTGGTGTCTCTGCTGTGACGGATGTAGTGCTCTTGGTGTCAGTGCTGTAAAGGTTGTTGTGCTGGTGGTGTCTCTGCTGTGATGGATGTAGTGCTCTTGGTGTCAGTGCTGTGAAGGTTGTAGTGCTGGTGGTGTCTCTGCCGTGACGGATGTAGTGCTCTTGGTGTCTCTGCTGTGAAGGTTGTAGTGCTGGTGGTGTCAGTGCTGTGAAGGTTGTAGTGCTGGTGGTGTCTCTGCTGTGACGGATGTAGTGCTGGTGGTGTCTCTGCTGTGACGGATGTAGTGCTCTTGGTGTCTTTGCCGTGACGGATGTAGTGCTGGTGGTGTCTCTGCCGTGACGGATGTAGTGCTGGTGGTGTCTCTGCCGTGACGGATGTAGTGCTCTTGGTGTCTCTGCCGTGACGGATGTAGTGCTCTTAGTGTCTCTGCCGTGAAGGTTGTAGTGCTCTTGGTGTCTCTGCCGTGAAGGTTGTAGTGCTGGTGGTGTCTCTGCCGTGACGGATGTAGTGCTGGTGGTGTCTCTGCCGTGACGGATGTAGTGCTGGTGGTGTCTTTGCTGTGACGGATGTAGTGCTTTTGGTGTCTAGAGCCCATAAAAGCATTTCCACAGTCATTCTTTTTTTACCCTGTTTTTTTTTATCTTGTTATTTTTTATTTTGTCTACAGAAAGACATTTATTCTGAGCCAATAAAAACAATTAGTTCTCCTTTTAACCTTATGTTCCAGGTCTGGATTTTCACACGCGGAAGTTTTAAACGCTGCCTGTTATTCGCTGTGTATTTCCATGAATTCAGGAATAGCTCAGAAATACTAATGTGCTTTCTCAACCAGACTTGTGGGGAGGACAGGTTCACCTGACAAAGAGCCCAATCAACCTGGAGATTTGAGCAAGGTTAAGTGGTCACATCATGAGACAGCCAGCACGCTCTCATGCCACCTTGCAGTTGCCGGATCTCTTTAGGAACTTTAAGCCCCTGACTGCGGATCAAAGGGAGTGTGTCCCTCTCTCCCCCTATATATTTCAATGAAGAAGTAATGCTGTTGCCTGCTTCACTTAATGAATTAAGATTGCCATCTGGGGCTGTTAGAATACTCTTTTTCTCCTGCAGTTTGATTTTTTAAATAGTAAAATCCGCTCTGAAGAGACCTGGTGTGTCTGTGGCCCAGCCTGTGAAGGCAAGGTGGTCCAGTGGAAAGAAAAGCGGATGTTGAAGCCACCCTTTCCCCTTACTGGTTTGATTCCTCTACTCTGACATGTTGTGAGTTTCCACCTGCTTTGTGTTTATGGTGTGCTCTTCACCTACCTCCGCCTGTTTGGGGAGGGGTCCCAAGACCGGAGAGAGTCCCGCGCCCCACCGACTGAACTCTGGGTGAACCACAGCTGGCCAATTTGGATGGAAGTGGGAGGGTAGGGAAAGCGCACACAGATTCTCTGTGAACGTTTTGGCAACACTAAATGTTATTTTCTTCATGCCAGTGAAGCAGCTTGAACTTGAGGAGAGCGACTGAGAGGGAAAGAGGCTGTGTCTGGGAGCGGATTGGCTCCTCATTCAGAATAACACAGTTTCACCACAAACCTCATAGAACACACCACACCACCCTCCACTCACACGCACTCTCTACACCACACTCCACTCACACGCACTCTACACGACACACACTGTGTACACCACATGCCCCGCATGCACTCCACCCACACAGTGCAAACACTCCACCCGCACCTCATATGTACTCCATCCACACACTTCACACGCACTCCACCCACACACACAGCCCACATGCACTCCACCCACACACCACACATTCCACAGATCAGATGTGGTTTGAATGGCACAGCCACATGTTTCTCTGGCTCCTGTGTATTCTGGGACTGTCCCCTCCCAAGAGGCACAACCTGTTAAAGTTATCAGGGCATTCTATTACCGCCACACTGGCTGGCAGGAGAAAATACACAGGTCGTATACTGTTCTGAGCGCTTTACTACAGCTGTCCTGTGGTAAGTTTCTGTGGAGAAATGGGCTTTTCGGAAAGAGAGCGAGTTTAAATGTGAGAGGGCGTTCTCAAACAGAATTACTCTGCTTCACTCAGAGATGCCAGTGTCCCTCTCTCCTGCATGTCCCTCCAAAACCAGAAATCTGACTGTAAAGTTGAAATATTCAGGCTTGTTCAAGCTGAGTTGAATAAAACAAAATAACTAAAATTTTAAATGATTTGAAAATAAATAAATTAGTGAACCATCTCTGGTCTGAAATGTTAGTTTAGTCTGTGATCGCCCATGGTAAGTTTTCTGTGTGATGGCGAGATGTGGAAGTAGACGTGCCAAGCTGGTAGCACAGGTAACCAGTTTGGAGTAGGTAGGCCCCTACCTGTTCACTCTTCCAGACATCGCTTTCACTCTCCTGTCCGACCCAGGCTAATCTAAGCTTTCGTGTGTGTGAAAATAACGAGTGTGTGGAGTGTTTCTATGGCCAGGGATTGAACAGATGTATTTGTGTGTGTGTATGTATGCGTGTTTCTATGGCCAGGGAGTAAACAGATGTATTTATTTGTGTGTGTATGTTTGTGTGGCAAGGGATTGGACCGATTTATAAGTGTGTGTTTTGTAAAGCTAAGTGTTGATCAATTGATATCTACCCTGGCAATAAAGTGGGAAATTTAACTGGCCCTAAAAAGATTAGAGAAGCCCACTGTGAGGCTCTCTGAAAGGCTCTTTTATGTCTGTGTTTCCTGTGTTCCTGCAGTCTCTGAGCCACACTGGCCCCCTGCCTCATTTCACTACCCCACAAACAACTCAAACTAATGTATTCTCCAGCCCTTTGATCTGGTGACTGGAGGAATTAGTCTGAGAGCCATGGATGTTGGATCTGATGGTGCTGTTTGTTTTCTCTCTCCCACTCTAGCTGCTATAAAAAGCTCACTCTACTGGGCCTGGTTGTGATGTCTTTGCATTTGTGTCTTTCTGTGTCTGTGTGTGCTTATGTCTGTGCTTGTGTTTCTGTGCGTAGGTGTGTGTCTATGCTTAGTCTTCTCTGAGTAGGTGTGTGTCTGTGCTTGTGTTTCTCTGTGGGTATGCGTGTGTCTGTGCTTTTGTTTCTGTGCGTAGCTGTGTGTCTGTGCTTTGTCTTCTGTGTGTGTGGGTTCGGCAATAATCGGAAAAATACACTTCCGGTTTCTCCGGCTTTTCTTGCCGGCTTTATTTCAATCAAACACAAATAAACAATAACCGCTCTTCAGGGACCCCCCTTACGGGTTCACCCCAAACATAACAACCTAAAATAACAAACTAAATAATCCACGAACAAAACTAACGAAAACGAACATGAATTGTCAGTGTCCCCTTCGCCAGAGTCGACTCTCTTCTTCCGCGTTGTGCACCTTCTTTCGTCTTACTGCCCACCGTTCTCCCACCTGGCTCCTTTCCCGATTTCCAGCCCCTACTGAGGGATCACAGGTCGTTAAATGCTGTTCACAATTAGCGTAATCCTCAGCCGGTGCTGGCGGGTGTGCCCGGACCTCTCCTGTGCGTGTTCTCGAGACGGACGCACATGGCACATTGCTCCCCCACCAGAACGAACCAAGGGCTCATTTGGTACCACAGCCCCCCCCTCCCCCAAGCGGGAGAGGAAGTCGGCTGCAGCGTTCTGAGCCCCCGGCCGGTGAACCACCCAGTACCGAAAAGGCTGCAGCGCGAGGTACCACCGGGCGATCCGAGAATTGGTGTCCTTCATCCTGTGTAGCCACTGGAGGGGAGCATGGTCGGTGACCAAGAGAAACCGGCAA
Source organism: Hiodon alosoides (assembly GCA_025775065.1). NCBI lineage: Eukaryota > Metazoa > Chordata > Actinopteri > Hiodontiformes > Hiodontidae > Hiodon > Hiodon alosoides. The sequence goes on along the minus strand of JAOYSI010000002.1, from coordinate 2,295,627 downwards.
CCCAGGAGATAGAACCACAGGGTCAGGACAGCCCACTTGATGGCAAGACATTCCCGTTCAATGGTGCTGAACCGACCCTCCCTGTGGGTGAGCTTCCTGCTGATATAGATGACAGGATGCTCCACCCCGTCCACCTCCTGGGTCAGTACAGCTCCCACACCATGTTCCGACGTGTCCGTCTGCAAGACAAAGTCTTTGGAGAAGTCAGGGTTAACAAGCACTGGTCCCCTGCACACAGCCGCTTTAATAGCCACTGCTCCGTCCACTGGACCGGGTCTGGACTCCCCTTTTTGGTGAGGTCCTTGAATGTGCAGACCAGGTCGACAAAGTTGGGAATGAACCGTCGATAGTATCCAGCCAACCCGAGGAAAGATCTCACCTGTTTTTTCGACTTAGGCGGGGGACAGATGGAAACGGTCGCCGAATTTGGCCCCCACCTAAGAGGAAGCCCAGATACCGTACCTCCCTCCACCCAATCGCACATTTGCCTGGGTTCGCCGTGAGACCAGCCCCACGCAAAGCACCCAGGACCGCCCGCACATGCTGTTCCCAATCATTACTGTAAATGACAATGTCATTGGCGGCATACTCAAAGTGCGGCCGGAGTACGCGGTCCATGAGCCTCTGGAAGGTGGCTGGTGCTCTGTGAAGCCCAAAAGGCAAAGTGACAAATTGGTACAAACCAATCGGAGTGGAGAAAGCCGTTTTTTCCCTGGACATAGGAGACAGGGGAATCTGCCAATAGCCCTTTGTCAAATCCAGTGTTGTGTAAAAGCGAGCAGTGCCCAGCCGATCCAACAGCTCATCCACCTGAGGCATGGGTTGAGCATCAAACTTCGAAACTGCATAGACCTTCCTGTAGTCAACACAGAATCTCACCGACCCATCCGGTTTAGGAACCAACACCACCGGACTGCACCAATCGCTGTAGGATTCCTCGATTACTCCCATATCCAGCATTTTCTCAGTTTCGCTCCGCAGCCCTTTTTTCTTGTGCTCGGGAATACGATATGGCCGGGTCCGAACCACGGTGCCCGGCGGGGAATGGATATGGTGCTCTACGATGTTAGTAGGACCTGGCAGAGGGGAAAACACATCAGCAAATTCATGGACCAGTTGACGGACCTCCGCGCTCTGGGACGAGGAAAGCTGGTTACCAAGGGACACCAGGAGACAAGTCAAGGACCTAGCCTCAGGACCTAAGTCGTCATCCTGGTGGACTCTGGTGCCGCCAAGTGGACCGCGTCAGCTGAGTGCCATAATTTCAACAGATTAAGGTGGTAGATTTGTCGCGTTCCCTCTCGGTCAGTGCGCACCACCTCATAGTCAACGTCCCCCACGTGCCGTGTGACCTCAAAGGGCCCTTGCCATTGCGCCAACAATTTGGAGCTGGACGTGGGGAGTAACCTTATCACCCGGGTTAAAAGTGCGTAGGTGAGTCCCCCTGTTGTACGCCGCACGCATGTCTGTCTTGTGCGACTAGCAAATTTTCCCGTGCTAGCTGGCCTAAAGAGTGCAGTTTTAGTAGGAAGTCCATGACATACTGCACCACGTTCTTACTGGGGCTTGGACCCTCCTCCCACGTTTCTTTAATGAGGTCCAACGCGGCCCGTGGGCGCCTACCGTACAACAACTCAAAGGGGGAAAACCCCGTGGAGGCCAGGGAAACCTCCCGCACGGCGAACAACAGGGGGTCAATAATTCTGTCCCAGTTCCTCTTATCATCCTGTATAAATTTTGCCAACATGGTTTTCAACGTGCGATTAAACCGTTCCACCAACCCATCTGTCTGCGGGTGGTAGATACTGGTTTTAATCGGTTGTATTTTGCAAAGTCTATACAGTTCCTTTAATGTCTGTGACATAAAGGCGGTTCCCTGGTCTGTGAGAATTTCTTTCGGGAAACCGACCCGGGTGAACAGGGACAACAAGGCATCCGCAACACTCTTGGCATTGGCGAGGGGAAAAGCTTCCGGATATTGAGTCGCATAATCAACAATGACCAATACGAATCGGTGTGGACCGACGAGATCCATGCCAATTCGATCGAAGGGGATCTCGATTAGTGGTTAAGGGCACAACAGTGCTTTTGGTATGGCTGGTGGGTTCATTTTTGGACACTCCTGGCACACCCTACACCATCTCCGGACGTCGTTCCGAAGGCCAGGCCAAGAAAACCGTTCCATGACTCGGCACTCTGTTTTTTCCCACCCCAAGTGTCCGGCCATTAGGTTACAATGGGCCGCCTCAAACACCATTTTCTTAAGGCGCTTTGGAACTAGCAATTGCCAACGCACTTCTTTAGTGTCGGGGTCCGTGTCCACCCAATAAAACTGATCTTTTAGACACCGGAAGTCAGGAAAAGTGACCAGGGGCTGGGGACCATCAGGAGGACCGAGCTCAGCAACTCGCACCGAGCTTGCTGCAGCGTCTCGTCCTGATTCGGTTCCAGGGGAAAATCGGCCACCCTGGTGAAAGATGGGAGGTTAGTCAGGTCTCTTCCCCAGCCAGCAGGCGCCACCCGTGCCTCATGGCCTGGGTCAACCCCTCCAGGCGAAGAGGGCCCGTCCCCCGGGTCATCCTCCGGGTCCCCCGCGGCGGCCAGCGGCGGTCTCACTCGCCTTATCCGTTTTCCCCGTCCTACCCACAAGAACCTCCCTCAAAAGTGCACGAAAGCCCTCCCAATCATGACCGAGAACCAGCGGGTAGGGGCTGCATGAACTAACCCCGGCCACCAGGCCACTATGCTTCTGGCCCCTCAAAACAAAAGACACCTGCGCCATCAGATAATAGTGCACGCCCCTGTGTACACAGCGAATCCCCACCTTCTTGCCCTTAACCAATGCCTCGAGTGGAACCAGTGTGTCTGTGCTTTTGTTTCTCTGTGTTTCTGTGTGTGTCTATACTTGTTTTTCTTTGTGGGTAGGTGTGTGTCTGTGCTTAGGCAGCTGTGTGTATGTGGGTGTCTGTGCTTGTGTTTCTCTGTGCTTAGCTATGTGTCTGTGCTTAGTCTTCTTTGTGTATATGTGTGTCTGTGCTTCGGTTTCTCACAAGTTTGTCTTGTGTCTTTGTGTCTTTGTGTCT